>VKKT01000294.1:56582-76912 GCA_008038995.1 Haliotis laevigata
GTGATATTGCTGGAATATTGCTAAATGCGGCGTAAAACCAAACTCAGTCAGTCAGTCAGTCCTATCAGTTGTATAAGCTCTGAATATAAGCTCATACTTTGTATGTCACCCCACTGGCTTCCTATCAACTTTCTCAATCTCTTATACAAGCGTTGTACATCAACCTCATTTATTATATAAACAACTCATTCCCTATCTACTGTAATAACAACTCGTGTATATATCTTTGAATTTGTTACTCATGTAACTAGCTTGACAACGACATTAGAATCTATGTCGAAACGTCGCCTCCACAGAATAAAAGAAGTTGTATATCCATAATAATTGTCATTGCTCTTCTTCAACCCAACTTTAAAATGCCCATCAAACACGTAATACATTCTCTCGACTATTCACAGAAAGATATTCCACATTATGTAAAGGGGAAAAACAATATAAAATGTTTGTCCACCTAAAATCAGTGAAGACACCAGGTGTCATGTCAGTGGTAAGATGTTTTGTTTGCTTGTTGTTTTACGCCGCACTCAGCAATACTCGAGCTGTATGACAGCGGTCTAAAAATGATTGACTCCGGACTGGACAACCCAGTGATAAACAGCATGAGCATCGATCTACGTACTTGGGTTACGATGATATGTGTCAACCAAGACAGCGAGCTTGACGACCTGATCCCGTTAGTCGCCTCTTATGCAAGCATGGGTTGCTAAAGACAAATTCTAACCAGGCTCTTCATGGGTGTCAGTAGTGTAAGAGAAGAACGTTATTCAGTTCAGTTGTAGTGGACGTACGGCGAACACATCTAGATGATAGAAGCTCACATTGATAACATCAAGGTGAGCTAATATATCCGATGGAGCGTATGATCAAAAAGAAATTGAAAAAAGCAATTGACCGATTATAACTAATCCGTTTTTGCGTGCAAGTTCAGGAAGATCAAAAGAGTTTGTCGTGCTGAAACGCCTTGATGAAATAATCTCTGAACCAAATAATTTCATTAATTTACTATCTAAATTAAGCACGATAACTTATCAAAATGATGTCGTCAATGATTTTTATATCTATTTATGTATATCCCGTAGTTCGTGTCCTATTATCATCCGGGGACAGAAATAACAGCTTCAGTGCGGTACGAACAATAGTTCGATTGTCAACACGTTGTAATGTGTCACTTTATGGCCAGTGTCAATGAAAAACCAATACAGAGTTGACGTTACGAATTAACCATCGCGTGGTATTTGAAAACAATTCTTTGATCAAAGCCAAATTAAACCTTTCATATTTGACATTGGTAACATGGCAATCGTGAGTCAGAATCCCAGTATATCGGTGAAGAGCACCCTCGGGAGACAGTGTCATAACGCTGACTGGTTTCAGGACACTGATGGGGAGTTGCAGCTGTTTCTGGTTATGTCATCACGATGAACAATGGACACGCTCCTGGCAGGTTCGGGAAGGCTCCTCCATACTTCCAATACTACACAATGACAGGTGGAGCGGCAAGACATTAGGTTGTTCAGGTGATTATGTCATGAAGGCAGACTTACATGAATGAGTTTGACGCGCCAAGGGAGTTGTGATGGATATGAGGTGGACAGGTGCGTTATAGTGTCGCAAATGTGGTGACATGTTTACTTAATTAACCCAAAGTGTTGCATATCATGTAAGTATGGAAACGGAGAAACACCTATTTCTCTCTCTCCGTGTCTCTCTGTTGTCTTTGTGTGTCTCTGTGTTTGTGTGTGCATGTCTCTCTATCTCTCTCTGTCTCTCTCTCTCTGTCTCTCTCTCTCTCTCTCTCTCTCTCTCTCTAAGGTCATATACAGTGTCTCGCGTATTTCGCAATAGAACGAAATTACCGTAGATAATATATTATGAGTAGCACATGAAAGAGAAAGGACTGATTCAGTTGGAATCATGAGTGCTGGCAGTACAGTTAAGTGATCTTGTACTATGACTGACGTGTATTTGTAAAGTGAAAGAATTTTGTGGGTACAACGACCCTATTGATAGGATGAAGAAATATGGAAAAATGAGCCAGCTGTGTTTGTAAGAGGAAGAAATATTGCTGCCTAATGCCATTGGCAGGAAAAAGACAAAATGGTTAAGTACAGTGACAAATATATGTTGTTAAGAGAAAATGATACCTGATTGTTTACAATGATCCAATTGGCAATAGAAAGATATGACTAGGTACAATGACAAATTTGTATTTGAGGAGAAAAAAAATATGTTGAATTACGTCTATTACCAGGAGAAATGATAATACATGTTTGCTTTTGTAATTTCGACATGTGATGCCAGGAGAATTGATAGATTGTTGACAATGGCCAACGTGTGTTGGCTGAAAACAGAAATGTCTTTGTATGATCATGGGAGATATAATGGTAAATGGTGCTCTACACTGACCTACTCGTCATTATGGGAGAAGTTCATGATATTTTACATTGATACATGTTTGAGGGAGTATATATTTGACGTCATATCAGCTACTTAGCTGCTTAGTGACACATGTGTTGCCAGGAGAAATACAAGATCGCTTGCAAATAATATACTCATGCCAATAATGGTTGTAACCACCTAATCCACCCCCACACACACACCCACACACACCCTCTCTAATAAAAAAAATTGAAGGGGGTGAAAACCATTATTGGCATGAGTATATTTTGTTACAATAAACAAATCAGCATTGACATATAGGTGATGCTTCGTGAAGAATCGTGTGAAATATTCGATACAGATTTCTCACCAGCAATCATGTAAAATGCGTCTGTTCTCAACCGTGCAGATCTTACCGTGTATATCTGTCTGACTTATTCATTTGCAAATGGTACGGTTACATGATTCGCAAGAAATCACAGTCAAAGGAGCAAACACATAATCCTTGTTATTTATTGAAGATCATTTATTGATGTGTTAAGATTTCGATTTTATTGGCAGTAAACAATCCTGGTTGTTGAGAAACACCACCGATATTATCATCCTCATAAAGACCTAGTTTTGGTTTTTGTACATATTGTGTATACAATGTGTAATGTATATATATTGTAGCTCGATTAACGATTTACTCGCAAATACCTAAAGCACCGTTATAATATTCCAGTTTTGACATGAACAAACAATACGTGCGAAGTATTTGATGTTTAAAATAGCATGAAAAAAATAGATAACGGACAAGTAGACAATTGTAAACATGGATGCACTGTCTACTCGAAATGACAGAACCATATACAGTTGATGGTGAACCCACTCAGTCTCCATCGCTTCCACGCCATTATGGCTAGATCCCCATTGACATTCTGAAATATCAGTTTCTGAAACAACCTCCCTTATGGGACAAATATCAAAGGTTTTTACCATCAGCGTACGATAGGAAAGAGTTAGGTTTTGGACTCAATGTCAACTCTATCATGATTTGGTAGCTTAATAATGGAAGATCCACTGGTGCCTGTGGGGATTCGGGTATCATAGAGACCATGCTGATCGTAAAAGTGGAAGAATTGATCCAGATAATGGTCGGATCCTGATGATCCTACCCATCCTACCCGAGGATCCTACCCATCCTATCCTAAAGATCCTACCCAGATGATCCTACCGATCCTACCCTGATTTCGCATAACGTCAGTCACTGGATTGTGTTGTCCAGGCGGGTAATGCCTAGTTACAACGGTTGTGTTGTCATAGAAGAATTATGCTGAACAAACAAACAAATAAACAAACGGAAAAGCATCAAGAACTGCCGATCTTGCTTTAGAATACAATACAAAAGCCAAACCTACAATCTTCACAGTAAAAAGTTCCAGGAACTTAATTTGTTTCATTCTCCAGTGTCCATTAAAAGCAGGCTCTAATGATGCTATATGAATTCAGAACATGTAAAGTGTCTGCATGTAGATACGTGTACGACGTCTGTAGAGAACTTTGTCCCAATAACCTATTCGTTCTTGATGCAAGCCAGCTGAAGAAAACAGGCTTGCTTCGGATGTTCAGTAGGAATACATGCTTATGCAGTAGAATCGGACTCAGATGACATGATAGAATATTGACGGTCTCAGGGTACGGCGGATCCTGTGTTGAATATATGCAATCGTTTATACCCTAGAGGTGAATTATAGAGCATTTCAGTTCGGAATTTAGATGGGAATTGACCTACTGAGTACCATGTGCTTCAGTGACTGATAACTGCTTTGAGTCTGGTTTGTGTAGCTCCAATGGGGAATTAACATATCGTAACCTTTCTATGGTTGGAGAGAGACAGTGTGTTTAGTTTGTACGCCGGTTGAAGCAATATTCCAGCAATATCACGGTTGGGGACATTAGAAATGGGCTTCTCACACTGTACACATGTGGGGAATCGAACCCGGGTCTTCGGTGTGACGAGCGAACGCGTTAACCATTAGGCTTCCATACCGCCCTTCTAAGGTTGGAATGAGAAGAGAGTTGAATCTACACGATGTCCGACCTGCGGTAGCCTAGTGGATATTGTGTTCAGGTTTCATTCTGAGTGAGTTTAAGATTTACGTCGCACTCAGCAATATTAACGTCATATGACGGTGGTCTGGATCAGACAATCAGGAGTTACTGAAAATCAGTACTAACCCGGATCATCACGGGTTTGATTGTGAATACTCCAGGATCATATTTTTGCAAGTTTTGAGTACAGTCAAGCTGTTTTTACCAGGATTTCAAAGAACGCCACACAACAAACGTTTTGGACCAAGGTTGCAGCGTTCAAGGATTCCTCACAGCATTCAGAATGCTTTATGTTGGACAGTCGGGTAACATTTCCAAATGAGACTCATCAGTGACCAAAATGAAGACCCTCCTTTAATTTGTACCATAAAATTAATGTCGTTCACGTTTGTCCATGCTGGATAGGCTCTCCTTTTCGTGACCTGGCCAAAATAATGTCCCTCCTTTGACTTGTACCATAAACTATGGTCGTCCACGTTTGTCCATGTTGGAAACCGTTCCTGTTCGCGACCTCCTGGCATAATCGCTACTTTATACTGATTCATAAACGCATTCTCGTGCTGTAGCCGGAATAGGGCAATGAACGTTTAGCAGATATTTCTTATGATTATGGAAATGGCTTTGTCGATTTTACTGTGAACATAACCCGTTTTTGAAGCATATACACACAAATAGTGCCAAAACGTTACCATTCCCGCTATAGGCCTTAACCGACTTATAACATCATAATGACAAAAATACTTTGTTGAACAATCATGGGTCGCCTTTACCCAAAGCACTGTTTCGTGAAGGCCAGACAACACCATTGACCCGCAGATTGGTTTCCAAGAAACATTGAATGGAAATAGCTTCACGATAAAGCTACATCTTCCAGCTCTGCTTCCATACCGTCGGCGACAGATATAAAACTCTCACTCAGCACCAGTAAAAGATCCATAGGACCATGAAGTTATGTGTATACCCGAGAGTTAATGTTACGCCGAGGATGACTTCAAGGAACCAAATGCGTTGGTTGTTACAGTCAGTCGTCAGCGTGGTTTAAGATGCTGGTACTTTACGATGGAATAGGCAATGGAATTAGAAGAGATTCTTTGTGCTATCTTTACAGTCGGAAGAGAGTATATATCTCCAAATAAAGATAATCATTACTCCATCCGCCTACACTACTGCTCATAAGTACATATACCTACAGGTCTTTTTCTTTTGTGGTACCATTTGCGCAAATACACCTTGGTACTTCTGAAATCGTTTACGGTATTATCGCGATAGGCATTCAGAACAAAAGCTGTATACCTGAATATTTCACATGATGGAATATTCTCTGTGGTGGGGGTAAATTCGCGAAAATATCGCTAACGGAAGATCTTATTGTTCTTAGCACTCACACGGGATCAAGGGAGTCTGGCACGACAAAATAAATGCGAATTTATAATACGCCTTTTCCATGCGCAAGGGACATGCTCAAAGCGATAACACACTAGTTATTACCCCGGATAACCCAAGCCGCCTGAGAGGCACTAGAAGGTTAACAGTCACATGACTTATCCCACCGGGTACCCATTTTCTGCTGGGTGACAATTTTTAACAAACTCACATGCCTGAGGTGAGACCACATTTATCATATGTGTTTCGTTGTGGGGCAGGACTGAAGTCCTAGAAATTCTCAGGAGTCAAGCTGCCAAAGACGGCACCTTCCCAGGACACGTTCAAAACCTACCAGGAATGACACCTAGATGTCGCATTAATTAAACTCGCAGGTACACATACTTACGCTCTAGAATGAGGCGTGTAGCAGTTTGAAAGCATGTACGTTATTACCTCAATATTAAAAGCCAAACAACACATAGTGATTATATGTGGCATCCCGTTGAGATTTGCCACAATTATGAGCCGCTCCACTGGGAAAACGTCCAATAATGATACGAGTCAAGCTGTCAACGGTTTTCCAGATGACTCAATTGTCTCCGGTCACTCAGCCAAACAGACCACCTAGTCGTGTCACGTGACAAACCGGAAGTAGGGTAGGAGCGAGTAGGAAGCAGAGCCGTCGCCAGAGCTTGTTGTAAGAGCCGGAAAACATGCCCGCCTACTGGGCATTGAACACACGCGCGCATCGCAAATTAGTTTCGAGTTTCCAGGATGAGCAATTAGATGATCAGTAATCGCTAATCGCGTCATCCATATAGAGTTATCTCACCTTGGGGAGTTGCTTTATGAAATGGTGTCTGTTGAAACTCATCAGCTGAAAATCGATGTGTTTTGTCTGTACAGATGTCATTGCCACCATTGTTCAAACGTGGGCATAGTGAGTGGATACGATGCAGCTTTTCACATACGTTTCGTATGTACGGATATATACACTAAATTTACTATTATTGATCTCAGTATTTATAACCCTGTATTTCTAGCACCCACTGAACCTGATACTAAATTATTGAACTCAAATACCAATCAAACACAATCATTATGTATACGTATTTCATATAGAAATATGTCGTAACAATTACCAATTAAACACAATAATTACGTATAAGCATTTCATATAGAAAAATATCGAAATAATTACATAATAATTTATAAAATTTATATGCTTGAGTATTATGAATACTAGTACTAGTTATATTTTTCAATAAGAAATACAATCCTTTTTAAATACCATATTTCGTTTGTAAGTATTGCATTATGACCCGGGTGTAAAGCCAAACCTTGCTGACATGATGTATAGAGGGCACAATAGAACCGAGACCCATGGTTTCAATCCAAGCTGTTTCTTTAAACATAATGTTATCATATCAAACACTTTGGTCAAAAGTGTGTATCATCTTTAGATTAAGTTAATCGTGTTTTCATGTCGTAACCATGGAAACATTTTGCCAAAAGATGGTTCAAATGACACACAAATGTTACTAATTTCAAGGTCAAGTTGTTGCCGTCAGTAGGAGAATAACTGATTTCCTTTTCTCTCTCAATCTCTCTCTCAACCTATCTATCTATCCATCTATCCATTGATTCCATCCATCATTCATCCATCCAACCATTCATCCTTTGATTCCATCCATCCATCATCGATTCCATCCATCAACTATCCACTGATTCTATCCATCCCTCCATTGTGTCCATCCCTCCATCTATCGCCTCCTCTCCCTTCATGCATCTCTTGTTTCGAGGCATCACATATTAAAGAATAGGGACAGATTTCGGGGCATTACCATCCAACCGTGCCTCTATAGGGAGAGGTTAAAGTGATACAGACCCTTCAGTACATACAGATGTATGATATTATAGGTAAACAGGGTTAAGACACAAGGATCACATACGGGTTAACAAGCATCTCATCTGACGAGACGCACGCCTCCACCATTATATATGACAGTTATTGGTCCTGAAAACAGATTGTACGGTTTCGTTGGGAGCTACTCACTAATACGTCTAGACAGCTATTGGTGTTGTTGCACATCTAATTTCAGATACGGTCAACCTTATTTACCTCGTACACGTTTCTACAGGGGTTTCAGAAGACAAAGGTCGTTTCATATTCAGATACATTTTTCCTGGGCTCTAAAAAATACTATGTGAGGATTGATTATTTGTTTGTTTGTTCAGCGCCACATTCAGCAGTATTCCAGGTATATGACGGCGGTCTGTAAAATAACCAGACAATCCAGTGCTTGAAAGCATGAGCATCCATCTACACCAGTGAAATTCGATGAGAAGCGTCAACTAAGTCAGCGATCCTGACCACCGATCCCTTTCATCGCCTCTTGTGACAAAGCCGTTTGCTGAAGACCAATTCTAACTCAGATTCTAACGTCAGGCTCGGTGTCATGTCATCATAACCCAGCCACGAAGATCTATGCTCAAGATGTCAATCAATGGGTCACTAGACGGGGCTGAGAGCGGCGTTAAGTAACGACAAAACTAACAAACACACATTATAGGAACATTCTTTACTTAGGCTACTTCTTTTCATCTGTTAAAGTTTGACATTTTGTAGTCGGTATAGTCGATTGTTACAAATCGAAATGTTCACACTTCCGTTAAATTCGACTTCTTCTATAGGTGGCGGTGGGGTAGCCTAGCGGTTAAAGCGTTGGCTCGTCACGCCGATGTCCCGGGTTCGATTCCCCACATGGGTGCAATGTGTGAAGCCCATTTCTGGTGTCCTCCGCCATGATATTGCTGGAATATTGCTAAACGTGGCGTAAAACTAAACTCACTCACTCACTCTTCCTTATTGACGTCCTAATGTACATCACAACTGACTTGTAAAATCTGTGACATTATTCTTTACAGTTGTTGTTTCCGACTCCTTTACACCCGTTATAGTTTTCTTTATTGCCAACTTCTTTACATGTGTCCAAACATTCTTCACGTTTGTTATTGCCAACTTCTTTACATGTGTCCAAACATTCTTCACGTTTGTTATTGCCAACTTCTTTACATGTGTCAAAGCATTCTTCACGTTTGTTATTGCCAACTTCTTTACATGTGTCAAAACATTCTTCACGTTTGTTATTGCCAACTTCTTTACATGTGTCCAAACATTCTTCACGTTTGTTATTNCCTTCTTCTTTCCATGTGTCAAAACATTCTTCACGTTTGTTATTGTCTAATAAGTCACTTCGGTTCCCCCGATAACCTCTTTTTCTGCACTAACATCCCTTTCAGTGGCCTATGACATTTGTCAAAACCGACTATAGTTACTCCGTTGCATCCACCTATCACATATTTGGTATGACCTACTTCTATAAGTTCGTCATAACAGTCTTCTTAAAAATATATACTTTAGAATATTTATACAAATTTAGACACCATCTATAAAAACAGGTTCTCAAACAGCCGATTTCTCCTTCGATATAGATCTGGTAAAGCAACCTCCACAAATCTGTTGTCGACTTCTATACCTGTATATCCACTATTTCTTCTAACATAATGTCGTCAACTTCTATGAATCTGACCCGTGAAGATCCGGGTTAGAATTGGTCTTCAGTAGCCCATGCTTGTCGTAGGATGCAACCAACGTGATCGGGTGGTCAGGCTCGATGACTTGGTTGACACATGTCATTGTATCCCATTTTCTTAGATCGATGCTCATGCTGTTGATCTCTGGATTTTTGGGCAAGACTCGATTATCTACTGACCGCGGCCATATAGCTGCAATATCGCTGAGTGCGGCGTAAAACTAAACTCACTCACTCCCAAAATTCATCCTTGCACCGCCATGTAGCTGGAACATTGCTGTATGTAGCGTAACCTAGACTCACTCACTCACTCTATGAATTTGTTTTGACCGAGTTCTCTAAATCTGTTCTAAACGTCTTTAAATCCGTTATAGCTGCCTTTCTAAATCGGCTTTATCTGGCTTCTATAAATCTGTTACAGAAATCGTGCTGAAATCTTGCCATGTATTATACCCAAACTGAAAGCTGGATTTCCCTTGTTACGTCCCCAGTATTCTATCTGAATGACGGGTACGTACAATAAGACATAACACGCAATCCTGTAAACACGCGCACCACATGACCGTTAAACACGTGAATAATTTAAATTACATTTTCAAAGTCATTTTAAAATGTTGGTAACACAGAAAGTTGTCTGGCTATTTAGTTTTTAAATTTAGTTTAGTAAAATTACCAAAGTGGCACGACTCGAACGTGACAAAACCGACAGCGCATGCTCCATGTGTGTGTTCAACACACTCTGTTTATTCAGCCGCTAATGTAACAGTTGGATTCGTAACTTATTGATGGTGTGTTGCTTCCTGGCCTGCTGCAAGAGCTTGTAGCTAATTGTTTTTGGAATTGTAAAGATACACGCCACATATCTCACTGCCTTTGGGGAACTGAGACGTATATGCGATAAAATATACATGTGACCATACTTTGTGTACGTTATAGTAGGCTGGCGTCCCTGGTGTTGCTCTTTGGCTTCAGTGACTTCATAAAATATGCATTTGTAATACGGTTCTGCGGATCTGTCAGACATAGCCAACCAATACACACGTCACTGGGGGCCGAGGATGAATGTCTCAATTTCTGGTAAATAATACCGGACGTTACTATGCTATTAAGTTTGACGTTTGAAGCATTTCGCGGCAAGTAGAGGCGTGTTTGCTGTTTGAGATGTTTTGGAAGTATACTGACGGGCAAAAGAAACTTGACCACTTTTATATAAATTTGGAAACAGTAAATACACAAGTGAAATCGGTGGTAAAAAGAACATCGTAAGTAAAATGGTGCAACGTTAAGCACTGACAGGCCAAAAAAGGCAGACCAGCGTCCAATGAAGACTCGAATTTGGATATTTAGCATCTCCTGACTCGATTATTTACAGTAACGTCATCAGCCAAAGAGACAAGACGACTCAGGGTTCAAAGATTTAGTACTAACTGACTTTACAGAGGACAGATTTTGACATTCCAACATTGTCGTCAGAGATTGATGGGTTCGGGACTGTATGTCGTTGGCAGTGACGTGACTGGCAGAGGGCCGTCTTTTCTCTGTCTGTTCAGAGCTGATGTTCTGTCATTAATGGTTTACAAGACTGATTTAAACCTACCGTAAAGTTTCTTTTGACCGTCAGTTTATTTCCGATTATTATTTAAATTTTCGACCTATAGATTAAATATTCATGGTCAATGTTGGTCTCTCGTCGTGGTGCTGAGTCTGTTTCACTCGTATGACGGCTGACTGTAAATTTTCGAATATGGTCCAGACAATCTAGTGAATGACACACAGAGATACCTTAATCAATCAGGTCAACGAACCTGACCACCAGATGGTGTTAGTCAACTTACGACGACAAGCATGGAACGCTCAAGAAAAATTCTAACCTGGATCTCCATGGGGCCCGTGTTTGTCAGTTTCCGATGTGATGATTATAGTGACAGTCAGTTCTATGTAACTGTGACATATAGTGCCGTAAGACATATCGCGATGTTTATATGTATGTATATATCTTTATATAAAGGGGTACATAAACTGTCCGGCAAAACAAAGTTTACATTTGAATTTAATTTTCACCACTAAACTGAAAATACTCGCCGAAACGCCGCTAATGTAAGAAAAAATTAGCATAGAATTACCATTTTTTTGTTTTTGTAACTTTTAGTCATCAAATAAATGTATGCGTTCCTTTGCTGTCATATCAGAGAAGAGATTTACCCGTTTGCCATGTTCAAATAATGCTGTTATGAAATATAGAACATGTGGGCAAAACCGACCTGTAAACTGATTTGAGACTGAACACTGGGTTTCAATGCACGTTATTAAATAAACACATGCGATAATTTAATTATCATAACGCTTACTGGATTACGTTCATCACAAACTGACTTTTACAAGGCGGCTGAGGTCAAAGCGCAGATAAATCTCTTAAGTGTGAACACATGGTACAAAGAGCTTTCAACGATGATCAATGAACTCTCCATTCAACTGCACCAGCCAGCTATGTTAATGTAAGCAACAAACCCATTTCATAACAATCGGAAATCCTTTGAAATAAGAAATCCATTCAGACAATGTCAGATTTATGAATCATTTGTATTTGGGAAAAGGTGAACGCATTGTGCCTAAACTGTGGCATCTGTCACAAACACACGCAAAGTCAAGTCAACTGTTTTGCAAAACACAAAACAGTGAAATAGGCTAGGGAATTGCATCAGGTAACATTTTCATCCATCGTGTGTCAAAATTGGATACATCATCATGCCTATAAAACCTTTTCAATAGTTACTAAAGCCTTGAGATTCTTATGATTTTCGAAAGGGGTTTCCCCCAACTCATTAAGCATAAATCTACCTTTACAGACATAGTTCTGACAAAGCTAGAAGCATAAGCACGGCGAATTCTAACCCGGTATCATAGGGTTCTGATACGCTGAAGAAAGGCAACTCTGCACTGCGGAAAGACGATTTGGCCACCCGTGTTCCTTGTTTACAATGATCACAGTGTAGTTTGCACAGATAAACTGAGACAACAAGTTTAAATCACCCTGAACCTGGTTGTTAATATTACCGAAGGCTGACTATTGTTAAATGTTCTTTAACAAATACATGTGCCAGTCGATAGTTCCCGCATCTCATGCCAAAACAATGTGGGCGGCAAATGTCAATCAATGGTATTTTTGTATTGGGGCTGTCGTGAAAGTTATCCAAATAAATGGTGTCACAACATTGGCTCAGTATTGCATTTGGTGTAAATGTAAATATCCGTGTTTTGTTAATCTTACTAGTTAGGGTTGGCATTTTAGCCGGTGTAAAAACTGTGCAAAATGGGCTTTGTTGAGGTGAAAAACAATACAGAGAAAGTTGCGGCATAGCGTTGCTTGCCCGTCAAAGAAGACACATGTAACTTGCAATCTTGAAGATCTCACTTATTTATGATTCAAGGGCGGTTGGGTAGCCGAGTGGTGAAAGCGTTCGCTCGTCCAGCTGAATACCCGGGTTCGATTCCCCATATGGGTACAATACGTGAAACCAATTTCTGGTGTCATCCGCCGCGATATTACTGGACTGTTAAAAGCGGCGTCAAGCGTCACTCACTTAATATTTGTCTGTGTGTCAGAGGCATTTAGCAAAACATATCAGAGTGACATGTTCGAAAAGTAATATTTTGAAAAGGTCCATGGTCGCTCGAGATATGTGAAAATACACGTGCAATATATATTCACCAATACCTCACTGATTTCTTAAAACCCGCTGTAACGTCCCACAGGAGGCATGATTCGTTTGATTCAAGATAACATGCTATGAATATGTAGGGACATGTTTATGACGCATAGCGCAGTCGGAATAACCGTTGCCACAATTTAAGGGCCGTTATAACGTTTTCGGTCAAAATGCTTTTTTATCAGGGTTACATCAAAGGCTGAAGTAAACCGTTTCTAATGTAACAGACATTGAATGTTCATTGCATTGGGTGTACATTTTCAAGTTATATTTTTAAATAGTACCATAGCAAGTATCGAGGTCGTCTAGGTGAGCAATTGACTTGCCTTTCCATGTGTTTATGACGTGGGAGCCAAGGATCAGATTTACACCTAGAGCCAGCCTAAGGTATGATCACTGTTTGTTAGATGTTCATAAACACATGCTTATGATATTGTCTGAATCGTAATTTAACATTTTGTGGCTCTTAAAAGGGTTTCGTCGTGTATAATTTCAAAAAGTGAAAAAGCACTCAATCTAAAGCTCAGATGTCAATTGCAAAGTGTGCACTTAACAACTAGGTCGACCCAGGTGATGTATGTCTTAACAACAGCAGAAGCAGCAGCAGAAGGAGAAGTTGAATGCTTACAAACTGCAGCCTAAAAGATTGCTAATTACTAGCTGAGCAGGAAAGACCCAAGTTTTATGGTGTACTACCGAAACCTAAAACAATTTTTACTAGACTTAAGAGATACATATAATTACGAAACCTTTAAAAGTACATTAGTTTAAAATATCTTTGACTATACCAGGCTCATAATTTTGTTAGAATGACTAAACATTTCGTTGGTACGACATAAATGTCTCGTTTCTGAGCCTTACTATTTTGTTGGCACGAGATATGTATCTCGTTTCAACGTCAAAGATTACTTAACCCTAATCTTTTAGGTTCCATACGCATTTTGGGGTTCGTATGAATGCGTGATATATTTAGGTGTTTCTTTTCATTCTCAATTACGTATTATTAACTTTAATGAATGGGTTTTTAACGATGTGTCGTATACAGGTGAACATAGAATAGATGATTGCTTAGACGGGGGAGGTCAATGATTGAATGATATCATCCGTGCATGTCGTTTTATCCCAGACGCAAATAACATTCCTCATTATACAATTATTCAATATAGATGAGTTGTCTCGGGTTACTTACATTAAGGTGGGTCAGGTTGCACAGTAGATTACCGTAATGCATAACTGCCAACACGCATCCATTAATGGTTATCTCATGAAATAAGGTTTAAATGGAAACATTCTCTTTTTGTGGATTCATTAGCGACAATAGAAAAATGCATTAATTCTCGATTTCGAAAGAGCGCTTAAATCAGAAACATCCCAAATGTGAGTTCTTAATGAGAATTCCCTTTCTCAATTGAAACAAGTAAAATATCATCTTGAACCTGAACCCTCATAGAAGGGGAAGAGATAGAATTCTATGCCATTCTGGAAATTATAATTGAATCGACCACCCTGTTTACTGCCTTAACAAGTATGGTTTGTGTTTAAATAAAAAAAATAAGAAATAGCGTCTAGATACCTTAGGGCTGTTTCCACATGAAGATTTAATGAATACAAAAGAGAACGACAAATCAATTAGTTCTTTGTGGAATTAATGAGTTATCCCAATGACAACCAATGGCAGTTTGACATGTTAGCTGGTAAAATGTTACTGCTTTTTAGTATTTTATAGCAGACATCAAGAGGAATTGCTGTCTTATCACAACCGTAGTTCCATACAAGTGTCTGATCAGTGTATTTCTGGAACAATCAGTGCAATATCTAATTCCACAAAAAGTGAGAACAGTTAGTAAATCCTTTTAGTGCATGTTGAATGTGTTTTAGGTAAATTATTTAATGTACATTTTAAACGTCAAGACGAGGGAATAATCAGTCTCGATGTTCTGATGAAACAGATTGTATTGAGTGTAAAAGGAAACACAGTGATGACATGATATGAACGGGACAATGAAATCAGTGATGACACCAGGTGTTCAACTGCTTGAGAGTGAGTTTGTTCAAACTTGCCTCTCTACAACCAGCAGGAAAATGGGTACCCGGTGGAAAAGGTCATATGACTATAACCTTTAAGCGCATAACAGGCAGCTTGTGTTATCCGGGGTCATAATGTGCTGTGCCTTAACTGTTAGCGCTATGAGCATACCTAGTGTGGAGTTTGGCGCTATATAATTGGACACATTATTATTATTATTTTAGAGATGTCAGTATAGACAAACTTTATGGATAACAATTTTGTATATTTCCTGAGTGTGCCGTTTCGATACAGATTCTTGTAACATTGTCAAGCTAAAGGTCTGTCTTGGACTTTCCATCTTCTAAAATGGAATCAAAGATGGTATTTAGAAATGTGAGTGAGTTAGTGAGTTAATAAGTGATTCGGGCTTAAGGTGGAATATACAGACATTAGTTATAAAAACACGGACTGGTTAAAATCATACGGTTAACATTGTCAAAACTGTTCAGCCACTGTATCAAATGATAAGTTTTTGTAACAATATTTGTTTCTTTTTCAGTGTCCATTTGCTATTTAAAACAATATATTTTCACACATTTCATTACGTGTGAAATCTGAAACTTGAAATGAAAATTGACATTGTGTTTTTCATTTAACTGAGAATATCGATCACAGTCGAAAGTCTGCGTTAGCTGGTCCCAACGTTGAATTATAGATATACGATATATTTTCCTGTTTCGTTTAAAATCAGACGAAGGATATATCGAGAGCAGCACGTTTTGACACCCACATAACGATGCGATCTAAGATTAACATACGAATGGAAAGTATAAACTCGTGATCAATCAGACTGAGAAGATGAATGGATCTTGGAATAGCCATCTGCATCGTAATAGCCATGCCTCGTTCATGGACTTGTGTTGGGGAATCGGAAGTAGTGACTACGCTACTGTCATTTATTATAACATTGGGCAACACGATTACAATAACAGAATCGATCGAATTCATCATGTGGTAATGCACTGTTATACCACACATCATTGTGAATACCGAATAGAGTGGATATCGTTTGTATGCATAACGCTGTATATATGCCTGGAAGTAGAAATGAATATTTTCTACAAGTATTTGTTGGACGCATTCTTGACTGACATATTCTATCATCCATGTGATGCGTATGTGATTTTTTGGTGAGCACAGGTTTAAACATTAGGTCTTTGAATGGCATTTAGAAGTGATACACACAAGGAAGAGAGTTTTATGGATGTCAACTTCTTTATTGTGAGGAACACAACGTTTCAGAGTATATCCTTACTCCTTCATCAGGTGAATTCAAAACTCTCTTTCTGATGTTTAAACATTATTACTTCGCATGTGGGAGTCTATAGCGGACACTTTTGAAAACTTTTGTGTTAACTGTTGACAGTCATAGAAACCTTGAGACGGATAATGTATTTGAAACATTAAGGTTACAATGCAAGTTCTATACGTTGTGCTTGTGACACGATAATCTTACTTTTGAATTGAACTTTCGCTTTGTTGAAACTTGAAATGTTTAAACTATCGACATAGAAAATGAAGTTCATCAAATTTACCTTCAACGATCCTTGTGCCAATAATGGCATCCAAGTTGACACTTCGGTACTCCTTGCTGAAGAAGGCCAGAGTGGCACCCAAGGCACTAAGGGTACGGTCGAGAAGAACATCAGTGTCGTTGCTGACGACGGCCTTAGCTTGTGTAGAAGCCGGTACCCCGAAGAGTAGCAAGCAACAAACCGCCTTAGCAAAAGCTACCATTTCTACCATATACTTTCAACACGTAATCTTTGAGGCAGCAGTTGGTTCCTAATCGTCATCTTCTAATGTTGTGAAGATATACCCACTACACCCTGCGTGGGTGACTGGGCTATTCCTATTGGTTGCGGAGAGAACACATATGCAGAGGGGCAGTCTTCCTGGCAGTCACTGTCCTGCGTTCTCACGAGAGTGTCACTCTCTGCATCATATCCCGTCATCGATCCACGGCGAGCGGACGCTGCTGCGCTTTACTAGACAGACAGCGAGCTCAGGTTTCCGCTGTCCGTACAACATTACCTGGATTATACTAATTGTTCCATATTGTATAGCGGTAAAATAGCCCCTGGACAGGGATGGTCATATTAACAGATTCAAGGCCCTTTCATTGGTCCTTTTGCGCTATTCAAGGAACTTGTGATATTCTAACTATAATTTCTAAATACTTGATGCTAGGTTGTGAGCCGAAACTTTAGAAGACCGAAACGAGCATGGAAATTAATTTGCCGTCATTCGAGTGACGATATTTCATCACCGCAGTCTATGAAGTTGTACATTAAACGGGATATCTGTTATGTTCGTTGAAACCAAAGGTACTTTGACTACATCTAGACTGTATGATTCTCTTATTAACAATCTTCCAAATATTTTCATTGTTTATTTCCAACTTTTCACGACACGCACTGATTCTTTCGATGATGATAAGACTTCTCTGAGAAAAACTCTGACTTCTGTATACGCGTTCATTCATACATTTACTTCGCCGTTTCTTTCCAAATGGAAAAGCATTGAATATATTATTGATGGAATGTTTGCTATATTTCTGTTCTCACAGAGAGCAGTATTGAGGTTTAGCAATTATGTTGCTGTCTGGGCTCTCAAGGGATCAATGTAACTCCGATAAACAGAGATAGCTCTTTTGTTCAATGAGATTTCAGAATAAACTGACTGCTTCAAAACATTGAACCACTGAACCATATATCCTTGACATCTAAATAATAAAAAAACAACTCACACACCATTATAGTCACGTTTTCATAATGAAAATAGTATGGGTCATCTGCAAGCGCACTGAGCATATCTTTCATAGCGTAACAAAGAATCAAAGTAGAGTCATTCAAAACGTTGAACCATAGTTGATCTTTGACAACAAGAGAGAGAGAGAGAGAGAGAGAGAGAGAGAGAGAGAGAGGGGAGAGGAGGAGAGAGAGAGGGAGGGAGGATATACTCCATTCATGTGACTTTATCGATGTAATAACGTTTCCATTTTTTACAAAATTAATGCTGGTGATCTGCAGATGCTCTGAGAATGTAATTCGAAGCGAGATTAAGAGCCATGACATCATCCAACATTCACCTATAGATAGTCATCATCATTGACAATGTGTGAGTGAGGGAATGCTGCGGTTTGTCAAGGTCAGCAATATTGAAAAATAATAACGTCTGAACAATGATACCTTATTCATATTACAGCGGACTAATGTTTATCACCGTCGGAAAACGATGATACCCAATCAACCAAACAACCAGATCCCAGGACAAGCATTTAGTTTGGTTTCTATGGCCTGTTATACCCTCTGGGACCTATTATAACTCAGAATCCCAACAGGAGTGTATGCGAAGATATAAATAGGTTTCTGAAACAATACGTTTCTTTGATAAAATACAATTCACATTGTCTGTAGTCGTCAAGAAAAGGAACGGGACGTACAGAACTTGACAGTTTTTGTCCGCAGCGGACAATATGATCATAATCAGTCCCTGTCATCTTGTAATGAAATGCATCACATACCCATCAAATGTTACGTGACATTTGTCTACCACAGGACTTCAAGGATTTGACAACGTACAGCATATAAAAGGGGTCATTTCATAAAAATGGATGCCTGAATTTCTTTGAAACATAAATGGATTTTCTTCCAGTTTGGTAACGAACAGTGCGTGATGCTGTCCTGTGTTCTTTTTAAAACCGGCCTCCTGATCTTAAGCTTAATACTAAATGCTCTTCGTACTTTTAGAAAACATCGCCAGACTACCGGCTCTTCAGAAGCAATAGCATCACACGGTACGGTGAATCTACATCCGAACAAAGAGCATCTGCTCTCTTCCTGCCTATTAACGCGAAGCTCAAGACGTTTAACTCCGGGAGATGTATATTGCATTTCCTTCAAGACCTCCCTTCATCCGAGTGTGTTCCCACACACGTACTACGGCCAGAAATAGACTAATTTTAATTAGCGGTCGGGATATCAGCCAACGATGGCCCTCGGTGACCAGTTATTAACCACTATGTGATCCCAACGCAACAAGGGATCTGACCAGGTTCCAATAAGCAACTGCAGAAGTTGTTGGAAGCGTCAGTCAACACCATCACGTAACCCAATGTGATAATTCTCCACCACAGTCTACCTCTGCCACTGTGGACAAGTCGCAGACATGATCAAGCCGTACAGTGTCACTTCAGGAAAAGCAATAAGACCGGATGAGATTGTAAATCTTTATCAGGTCAAAGAGTTAGAAGGTTCTTGGTGATTGCAACTTGTTACTGACATTGATAGGAAACACTACATTGAATGCTAATGGCAGAGGGGGCATGTGTGATAAGGTGATTAACTGTATTCGTACTGTCAGAACGAAGGACACACTCCTCAAATTTTCCGTCATGGTTCATGGTAATCAAGCACATTTATCAAATGCCAATATCTCACCCAGTATAACACAATTGGCTAAATGACGCGAGGCTTAAGCAAATTTGCAGACGAATGATGAAAGATCTTCAATACGTTTTCCTTGGATTTCGTCAGGATAAATTGGATCCATTGGTACCATTCTTCATTTCCTGGAGACACTTTCGTCTTTCGTTCCTCTTATATTGTGCAGCAGAGCAGCACATTGACTTCCGTGAGTTACGTGTCTGAAATCAACACCTCTCCCCGTCTGACCTTCATGAGCCTGGGAAACCATATTGGTAAAATGGACACTCCCATAGGCATGTGTGGCCTTTCTCAATTACTTAATGGTGAAGTTATTTATATTTAATATATCTTATAAATGTCTCATGTGATTCTCCTTGACTACGTATTCATTGAAAAGCGTATAGAGTTCAGTAATGTTCGTTTAGTTGTAGAATATTACTTCAATTTTGATTCACTAGAGACATATCTCAAAGTGTTCCAAATAGATGATTGCCTACTCATCTTCAAAAGTTAAGACTCACTTAAAACATTCCCTATATGTTATGTTATATATGTATGTTTCATGCATCAATTTGCTGAAAAGCACGTGCAAATATCGTGCATGTGAACAGCTGCGTTGTGGTGTACCGTTTTGTTAAGAACTCGCCAATTTTCACTGATTTTCATCATTTACTGAACTCATGACAATAAT
>VKKT01000294.1:277512-293394 GCA_008038995.1 Haliotis laevigata
TGACACATGTCATCAGTTCCCAATTGCACAGATCGATGCTCATGCCGTTGATCCCTGGATTATATTAGAAAAATACTTCGACAGAGAACAGTGCTTTAGTTATGAATGACCAGGGTGCCATTGTACAAAGTGATCTAAGCGCTAAGGTGATAGTAACTCCCATACCTTAACACAGACTTAGCGCTAAGGTTGCTTTGTAAAACGCCACCCTGATACATGTCACGTCTTTTCAAAATCCGAATGTTGTAAATGTCAGGGACGGGAAAGAAGGTCCTTCGTTTGCTGTTATAATGTTAATATCACACTCTTCTTATCGTTTCTTACGAATTCTGCTCAAAGAATATATTACAACGCCTGTCTTTAGGGCAGGACATGTTACCCTTTTTGCAAACACCCGGTGTCACCACTGATGTTCAGTGATCTATTCATATAATTTCAACAGCTATTTGTTCCTTTACACCACACGGAATTTGTTTATGATGTTCGTCAAGACTTTATATTCTTTTGCACTGATTTTCTATATTGATCAGGGGCGGTGGGGTAGCTTAATGGTTAAAGCGTCCGCACGTCACGCCGAATACCCGGGTTCGAATTCACACATGGGTCCAATGTTTGAAGCCCATTTCTGGTGTCCCCCGCCGTGATATTGCTGAAATATTGCTAAAAGCGGCGTAAAAGCATACTCGCTCACTCGCACTATATTGATCATGTTTATACGCGCCAATGCCTTACTGAATCTTTCGCGAACTTTTGAGGTAACATGTGGAGTATATTCAACATTGGGACGAATCAGTGACCAAAATGATGTTCAGTGAAATTCCCGAGTTCTCACGTTTGATCAGGTGGCCACTTGAAGCCGTGTGTGATTGTGACAGGTGCAAACGGTTGGAAAGAATAAACTTTCGTTCTAATCGCCATTTGATATTGATTCATAAACACACATTTATGGTATTGTCAGAATCATACATAACAAATTTCCCGATAATGGCTTTTATTATTTAAATATCTTTTAGAAAGGGCTTGGGCATCTTCAGGACCAGCAAGTGAGTGAGTGAGTTAATACTTGACGTCACATCGGCAATATTTCAGCCATATCGACCAGCAAGTACAGGTTGTTTGTTACCAGCAGCATACCACAGTTGTTAACACTAAAAACACAATGTTTTCAATCAACAACTCTTTTAAACAGCTACTGTTATTTTAACAAAAAACTATCCTTCGCTTGGCTCTGGCTGGTTGATTGGTTTGGCTGGTTGTTTAACGCAGCGCCCAGCATTTTCAAGCTATATTGTGGTGGTCTGAAAATAATCGAGTCTGGACCAGACAATCCTCTGATCAACAGCATGAGCATCGGTCTACGAAATTGGGATATGGTAACATGGCTATCTGGATTTTAAACTTACTCGGTAGCGTGTATCTTTTCCGGTATTAGTATGACGACGTATCCATGACAAAACGTCATGCTCAGACTTGACGAATATCATATGCAGCTGTCTCAGTGCAATAATCTTAAAATCGATTTCAACATCTGCAACATTCATTGATGCTTTCAAAAAACAATTCAGTTATTTCACTTTGGTGAGTGAGTTTAGTTTTATGCCGCATTTAGCTATATTTCAGCAATATGGCGGCAGTCTGTAAATAATCGAGTCTGGACCAGATAGTCCAGCGATAAACAGCTTGAGCATCGATCAACGCAATAGGGATACGATGACATGTGTCAACCAAGTCAGCGAGCCTGTCCACCCGATCCCGTTAATCGCCTCTTACGACAAGCATGGGTTACTGAAGATCAATTCTGACCAGGATCTTCACGGGTTCTTTCTCTAGGTAAATGTAAGTGGGTATCGTGAGTAAGTACAGTCTTGTTTATAAAGCAAGTTGAATTTACTTCAAAGTTTAATCAAACGAACACTCGAGCGATCAAGTCATCCTTCCATTGCAAGACCTTAATGCTAAAAGAGGTAATAAACGATTTAGTTTATCTGTATTTAAATGAATTTATGGACGTGTCAGAACCCAGATGTGAAGTTCTGTAATGTCAAACATATAACACTCAAGCAATTGAGCAATACTTCATTTGCAAGCCATTAATGTCAATGAAGTTAGTAAACGATTTTTGTTTATCTACATTTGATTGAATTTATGGACGTAACAGAACCCAGACATGAAGTTTTGTAATGTGAAGCATTATATTAATCACATGAAAAACCCTGTCATATTCTTAAGAAGTTACTGGTAAAAACATCGCCCGTTGTACGATTCCTACTGTATCTAATTGTAGGTTTATGAATATGTAGATAGGGAATTTCATTATTTTGGTCTTGTATGTACCTATTCATTTGCTTACTGTCTATTTACATTTCCAGAAAGGCGTAATAAGTTTGAAAATAATACAAGACTGATATGTAGTATTTTCAATGTTGCCGAAATGGCGCCACGGGAAGATAACGTCTATTTTATGTCTATTTATCGTTAGGTTTAATTTAAGAGAATGTTGACCTGATGCATTGAATAGCTAACATTAATTCATTTGTTTCTCCTCTTGGGAGCATAGAAATGGGTTATTTTCAGATGTAACTGTTTCCTCTCTTCCAGGAGACTGAATCTTGACATGTGAATTTGGATGGGTGTCAGTAGCTTGACAAGTTTAACTCTAGATAGTTCGTAGGGCTTCTGACCTTGACTTGACTTGATGTTTGGTGTTTATGAGGGTCACCTTCGTCGTTTGGCACTTCGGCAGACCTATACCGCCTCGGGATGGCCTCTGACTTGCACCTGGCTTAAAAATATATTACATTTGGTGTCTCCATAGTGGCGAGAATTTGGGCGTAGTATGCTTCTGTTCACTCAGCAGTGAGTGGGTACTTGTTAGGATGAGATGTCAGCAAGCATGGGTGAATACGCCCCCAGAAGCTGGAAATGAAATCCAAGCAGACACTGAGTCATTGGCCGAGATAATGAAATAAATTGAGTTTTGTAAATGGTTTTGATTTGGCGTGTTATAAATGTACACATGATTGCATTATAGTTTACCTCTCGTCTTGATATGTGGTCAAAGTTACGTTTTGCAGGACGTCGGCTCCCTTCCGGTCCGGTTTTGTCACCTTTGGTCCGGTCCGGTCCGGTTTTGTCACCTTTTGATCCGGTCCGGTTTTGTCACCTTTTGGTCATATATACTCCAACACTGCTGGTATTAGCTTCAACCTTCGCTATTGTGTAGCTGTTTGCTTAGCCACGTGAAACTCAAGTCGTATCTTTTCAGCACAACTAACATATATTACAATGTAATGGACAGAAATATACCTCAACAAATTTGTCGGTCTTCTGTAATAATGCAGATAGAAAATACTGATATTTCAAAATCCTATCGGTATACATTTGAGAAATTGCTCAGTCAAAAATGAAACTTATGTTGATGACATTCAGACCCCCATGATTTGTGTAACATATGTTTTACGTTCCGGTACTGGATTCCGCCTTACTGTCTCTCCCTCATTCCCCTGACAGGGACTCTGTCGAGTTTTTCAATATCTACTCAAAGAACTGAAATGTTGACCTTTCAGTCTGATGTATATGTATTTGTTACGAAAATCTCACCAGTTACCAAACGCATCGTGTCGTTGTTATATAAATCCTAGTTTCATCCTGGAACGTGCTTGTTCATTCTCGATGAATGTGTCGCTTGGAACATTTGATCTTCTTGTGCTAATTGTAGGTGTGAGGGATATTCCAAAATAAAGATAGTTGTTCTTTCTGCCAGAGGCATACATCATGGCATCATTGATACCCTTGGAAATGTTTATGTCCAATGATTGTTGTCCAGTGTAACACTCCCGGGGATATGTTAAGATGAGCCATTCTGAAACATTGGAGACCTCCACAAATGGTATCTTTGTCACATGTAGCTAGGTTATTAGACATCTTATTTATAGTTTGGGTTGGGATAATACGTTACCGAAATGGGATATTACCATAATTATCTCCTTGATGCGTGATGTCTGCACATAGACCTATGTGGGTGTCTAGGCAACGGAAGTTGATGGACATGAGTTTGGATGGAAAAGCCAAACTGTTGAAAACAAACAAAACCTTTTTGAAAGAATTTCGATAAGTAGCAATTGGTGCTTGTTTTGCTGATTTGGACGCTTATGCTATTTGACAAAGCCTTTTTGAAGGAATTTCGATAAGTAGCATTTTAAAAAAAAAATGGGACATTATTGCTATTCGAAAGATCAATATTTGACATTCATAGTTTTTGGAAGAGCCCTTTACAGCCAGAAAGGTATTTATCAAAATTGCAATCTGAGAAAATACAGTGATACTTTTTAGATGAGTGCGTATCTTTTTGTATATGCACACAAAAATGTCGATTTTACACACCATAATAGCCATCATCGTGACGAAGATTGAAAACCTGTTAACGTGGTCGCAAACGTGGTCCCAGGAGGTTCATTCGTTCCACGATACATGTCACAATATCTTTTTTGAATGCCCAGTATATCTGGTGATGTTAAACAGCAAATTGTATCATGTTGTACACTTACCAAACACCTTCGAAATGTTTCCGTAATTCAATACTACAAGTCCGCGAAGATGAGAAGTGTATTCTAAGTTAACCTCCCCTACGTACATGCGCATTCTTACGCTTCCGTTAACATTCGGGTTTCAAAGATGGCAGAGTAGTCAGTCTGGGAGCACTTCAGCCTTAAACACACAGAAGACAAGGTCGAGGAACCAAACATTGTGGTCTGTAGCAAGTGCGACGCCCTTCTCAGGAAAAGGATTGCCTGGTCCAGACTCGATTATTTACAGACCGCCGCCATTTAGCTGGGATATTGCTGAGTGCAGCGCTAAGTAAGAAACAGTGTAGAAAAACAGGAACAGTTTAAACCAATTGTCATTGCTCATTGCTCTGTGTATGAACTTCAATTTAAGCTTATTATAAGTAGTACACATGAAGACGTTCCCAACGTCATCCAACGTAGGGAGTGTCCGTATTAACGAAGTTCCATTGTCGGATTGAACTTACGCTCAACTGTATCCAATTATCCACATGATGAAGACATGTACAAGTATTTACACATGTCGAAGCTAACACAGACATGTAAACAATAACAAACATCGAATCTCTAAAGTTTTCAGAACCTGTCTTCGAGAACCATAATCTCCGCTTAACCATAAACTAAAAGACTCTTCCAACTACCGCCACTGCATAGAATAACTACATGTTTCAGTAAAGTCTGGAATGAATGCAGTACAGATTGGGAGGACAATAGCAGTCTTATGGGAGGACTGCAGTGGAAGTCTTGTGCTTGGAACCAATGGCCTATCAAGGAAGAGACAGGCTGTTTTAATACCTTGTTAGTAATTTCCACAAATAGTTTCCGAACAACAAACGTTTGCCAGTAACACGAAGTTTTAATGTCCGATATTTTCGTATTTGATCACTGGAACTCAGTGCTTATGTTGTAATGGATGGAATTTATCCGTGGTTTGTAAATAGCAAATTGGTTCTCATCTGGTTACACAATACATCTTAATTCACTGGCCATAATCGATAGAATAACTGTTGCTACGTGGTATTGATATTTTGGAATTCGAAAACGTAAATTGTATGTAAAGCTTTCTTTGGGTTTGCCTTATTACCACCCCAACATGTGGCATCCCTTTGGGCAAGGGTAGACGTGAATGTCTTCAATGGTGTTTGATGAAAAAGCCGACTTGAATAGTGATTTGGTAGTTGCACTGTGTGTCTGCAATAACATCTTGATGACATGAACCGTTAATTACCTATACTCCAGCTTTATTTGTGTGTTCAAGATAATATTATGCACACGCCGACATGGTTCTTATATGATAATGTTGAGTGCTGCCAGAAGCTTTCTCACTTCCTCATATGTTATCTCTAAAGGTATTGTCAAACTAGCCTGAATGATGTGGTGGTCTAGTGGTTAATGCTTTCGCAAGTCACGTGAAGGCCAGCTGATCGTTTCCCCACGTAGATACAATGGGTGAAGCCCATTTTTGTGTCACCTTGCTAAACGCTGCATTAAATAAAACTCAATCACGAAATGGTGAATGCCAGTTGGGACAATCTGTGGAATCTAGTCCGCATGTGAAAGAGGGTATGTGCATACTGGTCGTGTGATGTACTAATACACAGTTCTTTAAAGATTTTACCATTTTTATTGAACACAAGGATCCGCTGGTTGTTGGTTGACTACAATATTCAGTCTGAAATGACCAAAGACCAGCCAGCCAAGTACTTACAGATGGCTTGTTGATTTAAAACAAAGGCAGTATAGTTAATTTAACATCTTCAAACAAGAAAGTAACTACGTTCTCCCTTTAAAAAGCAAACCCTAACCCTAGCTTGCCCAAAGTACACGTATCCCTCCCGATGTCCGACAATCACCATGTTTGTGTTCAATATGTCCGCAGTGTTTACCTTGGGCTCATGACCTAGGTTTATGATGATCCGCAAATTGGAGCTGATTAGTTTTCATGTTTAATCAATACCAGGAAAGCAAGAACTGGTCATTCTATACAAAAATAAGACCTGATAGCATTATCGCTTATCTTGGTCTCAGCGGGAAACGCGGTTCCGTAGTCCTGTTGCTTCCGTTAGAAGCATACCTCGAGCAACCATTTGTCGCTCTCGATCTTTTGCTTGCCTTTTCAGTTCTACATCACAACGTCTTAAATGTGTAAATGTGTCAGCGTTGAAGCATCGGCAGATTTTGAAAAAGATATTTGGGAACATTATTGATTATAACATCTTCTGTACATAAAGTTTGTGTTTATGTGCGCGTGTGTTCTTAAGTATATGTGTAGGCCCTAGTGTATGTATGTATGTGTGTGTGTGTGTGTGTGTGTTGGTGTGTCTGAAGCAATACTCATACACACGATTCCAACATCATTATCATTTGTCCTTGCGTGATGTCTGATAAGCTGAATCCTAATATTCCTACTCATTCCATCGATATGCAACACATATTCAATAGGAAACACCGGCGTCACTAGTTCGCATTTGAAATTGGAATCTGCATAAATATAGCATTTCATTCCCTACAAAAGATAGCAATGTCAATTTCAGCAACAGGTGCTTATGACAATATCCTGCTGCACTGACTCTCAAATTCTGAAAGCCATGATGTAAATAACTGTGGAAATTACAACACTTTCTCAGTTTCATATGTCACCACAAAACTGCTGTCGCAATCTACGGTAATGGTGTCATTGCGCGACAAAATAAAATCTGCCAGCAGTTTGACAGTCGCACCCTTGGGCTATAGCGATGAAAAGCTGTTCCCGGGCCAAGACCGAAAACTGTTAGGAAAATAGTGCAGTTCGTTGAAAAATGATAAAATTGATGATGTCAGCGGAAGACACGCTATGCCAGGTTTAGTTTTTGTCGGGCTTGCTAACGTGAAACCTTGTGCATCGGAATCGTCCTCGTACGAGCTCGCTCCCGATACACATACCAGAACCTGATACATGTACGACACAAACAAATCAAATAATAATGTCATGCTCCTGATACGCTAATGAATCTTTAAAAGAATCCAACATCTTGTGTCTGATCACTAGTTTGAAAAGATGATGCACATGATTGACAAATCTGATGTTTTCAAGAAGCTTGTGTGTGTGCGTGCGTGTTTGTGTGTGCATGTGAGTGAGTGAAATGAGTTTTACGCCGCACTCAGCAATATTCCAGTTATATGGCGGCGGTCTGTAAATAATCGAGTCTGGGCCAGACAATCCAGGGATCAACAGCATGAGCATCGATCTACGCAANNNGGAGAGAATGACACGTGTCAACCTAGTCAGCGAACCTGACCACCCTATCCCGTTAGTTGCCTCTTACGACAAGCATCGGTTACTGAAGACCAATTCTAACCCGGATCTTCACGGGTAGTGTGTGCATGTGTATGTATGCATGTTATATTGTTCAATTCAGCTTAATCCTGATACATAATGTATGGTATAAACAATGATAGTATATGAAACGTGAGAAATTCAAACTCAAAACTGCAAACATCCCCCTCAATTGTGTTTATATATTCGTGAAAAGACGTTTGAAGAAAGCGCTTAAATGGCTTGAGACAGAGTTATAAGTCGGTCCCATGCAATACATTCATAATTTCTTGTCCTAAACACAACACTTAAGTGGTCGCCTCCTACAATACGTAGCAAAATCACCGGAATGACCCGAGCTGGAGCAACAAATGGCGTCATCAGCCGTCATTTCAACGTTAACGTGAGATGCTTTCAGAGACTCAAAGGATTTTACAGAAGAAAATGCGGTCTCCCCAAGACTTCCAGGACATTCCCAAAAGGCCACAGGACGTGATCACCGTGTATCGTGCCGCCTAACAAGACGTAGATCTAATCGACGTTTGTTACCAGCAACACTGAGAGAGAGATGGGGTGCTTTGATTACCGTTAAATCCAGCGTGCCATCAAACTGTTCATCGCAGGTTCATTGCAAGAGGAAGCAGGGACAAAACAACCATTTTTGACAGATGAACCCCAAATGTTTTACGTGTTTGTGGGCCCAATAGCACCGAAAAGTGCACTTACAAGGCTGGCGTCACGTTATCTTGAGATAATCTGAGATGAGACAAGGTCCCTTAAAAAGGAACACGGGTATGCAGATTGTGTGTAAAGGAAGAACACGGGTATGCAGATTGTGTGTAAAGGAAGAACACGGGTATGCAGATTGTGTGTAAAGGTTCAGTGAGGATTGTGTCGAAGGTTATGTCTCAAGGTTGTGAGTGATCTGTGATTGTCTTGGGCGGCATCCATCACAGTGATAAGACGGTCAAATCCTCGCAGGATGTATGGCAACAATTTCCTTCTTCAAGGTGACGACACTCGATCCTACAAAGCCGAATCAATTAATGTTTTTTTTGCAAGCAAATTACCATCGCCAGCGAAAGGTCCTGATATGAATCCGAAGCTAGCATGTTTGGGACCGCGTGTAGAGCGTTCTATTTAGTAGTTACCAGTATCACAAAACTGTTTGGCAAGATTAAGCGATGTTCTTGTCAGACAAAGGGACCAGATAGACGTGTTACACGGGAATTGCCAAACTGACAGTACGCTTTGACGGATCATTTCCCTTGTCGGGCGCGTTGTGGTGCAACACCTTACTGAACCGTTTGATGTAGTGCATGGAGGCCATACCAAAGTGACATTTTTTCTGATTCTGAACGCTGTAGTTAGTTGGTTGGTTTATAGTTTAACGCCGCACTCAGCAATTATCCAGCCTATATGGCGGCGGTCTGCAAATAATCGAGTCTGGACCAGACAGTCCAGTGATCAACATCATGAGCTTCGATCTACGCATATGGGATACTATGACATGTGTCAACCAAGTCAGCGAGCCTGTCCACCCGATCCCGTTAGTCGCCTCTTACGACAAGCATGGGTTTGTGAAGACCAATTCTAACCCTGATCTTCACAGGTCACCAGACAATACAAGAATCAACATCATGAGCTTCGATCTACGCAATTGTGATACTATGACATGTGTCGCATTCAAGGACTCTCCGTGACCAGTGCTGCTTAACATTAACTGATTTGTGACCTGGACTCGGTGCACAGAGCCATACATACCACCAAAGCATCACCACCACCATGATGGTGGCCATCTTTGAATCTTTCTTGTTGTTTACCTCTTCGATACCAATATAGGTCAATGTATAGGGGTGACAATATATGAACATGAGTACATCATTAATACTCGCCAGCACAAGATTGATAAATGTGTCACCATTACATTTTTGATAAATCGACCAACCTGTTGTCAGCCATTTTCCATTTAGCCATTGCTAATTACCGTAAAGCCTCTTTAAAAACCGCAACATGAGAGGTATTGGCAATTATTAACAAGGTACAGTTGAAAAGGAAATCTGGAAAATCGTATGTGAGACACTACCACATTTTCTACATGAATTCAATTCAGAATTTGTGACTTTTTCTTGGCAAACGTCCAACATGAGTGTGAATATTTTTTTATCCTCATGCTCGATCAATAAACTCACACACGTCCACGTAAAAGAAGATGTGATGAATTCGGGTAAGGATTTAAAGCTTTTTGTTTCTTCATTCAGATGCTGTTAATTCGCGAAGAGATCGAGATCGTTTTTAAGAAGGACATTTTGCGCTGGGTTTCGTGCATTGTGATACTTCTTTTGTAGATTGAATCAGGTTTATATATGATCGTGCTTTTTACAAAATGTGTGCCGGATTTTGAAAGAAAACATTATTATAGGTACATGTATTATTACAAAGCAAAAATGCAGAAGCATATCAGTGCGACTGATAGTGCCAACACCACCACTACCACCACAACAACAATTACACGAAAATACACCAAATGATTGAAAAAGCTTTCGGTCAACGCCATGCTAATGTGTGTAGCAAACCTGACAAACCTCACTTATTTCGCTCATGCCATTTCATAATCATATCTGTGATTTACTGTTTCAGAAACGGATGCCAACAGAGCAATTTAACAAATCATTTCCCCAAAATCAAGATGGTGAATTAAATATTTAAATGTATCTGTCACTCACAATGCATATGTTTCTTTAAATGACATTAACTTGCTGGAACACTGAAGGAATTCCATACAGTTTCCAAAGACAAAAAACTGAAAAGGTCATCCCGCCATGGTGTGGTTTGATCAACTTGGGGCTCCTCATGACAGACATGTATTGTGCACTTTTACTCACGTATATTTGTCTGATGATTCTCTTGTGAAGTGGGTCAAAGCTCATGATGACAACAAAGCATTCCGAACACTTCAGTTTCGCGAACACCTGGTGTCATCACTATTTGGAGTTGAATCATAAACGCAGATTCAGGATAAGGACCTGCAATCGAATTTGCTTTCAGCAGCGATTTCAGGAATTTGTTTCCAAGGATAATCAAGATTGAGTATTCGTCTGGATCCATAGTTTCTATTTGTACTTCAACTCGGTCAATGTTTCTGATGGTGGATTGAAGTCCCCGAGATTAACCAGTCAGCTTATACTCAGATAGCTATGAAAGAAATATTTAGGCTGTGACATTAATATATATTTATTTCCCAAACCTTTCGTTATACGTATAAGCATTGCCATCTCTGCACTTTAACACAGCGGTCATAACGAAAGAATGAAACTTATTACTGACTCACAAATGAAAAATAACTTGATTTTCCTGTCCACCGATAACTCGATGTCTTGGCTGGACAGCCTTGGCAGGTTTGCGTATATGTTATGAATGTTGGGTGGTATCGGTAAAGCAGGAAATTTAGCTAGCACCCGGTGTCATTACTGATTTCTAAAGATCCATTCATATAAAGTTCAGAGTTATTTTCCCCTTTATATAATTCGGATCAGTTTCTGAGGATAGTTCATATTGGGATTTCTGTTGCACTGACGTACATTATATTATGATTATAGATGCATGATTGTTATCTTCAATATTCGAGATTGATTGATATATTTATGTATTGTAGATCTGGAACTTGGACGTCCGACTTTGGTCTCAAAAAAATTATTCAGGAGTTATAAGGCTCTTACCAGCCAATGCCGCTTTGATGCAAATAACTAATATTATAGGATATTTATATAGCGCACATATCCACGCAACTAGTGCTTGCTCAAGGCGCTGGTATTTAATACTAGCTAATAATATAATAAAATCCCCTGAGATGAAAATACATACCGTGAACATCAAGGTTAGAGTTCAACTTTAGCAACCCATGTTTGATGTAAAAGGCAACTAACGGGATCGGGTATTCAGGCTCGCTGGCATAGTTGACACATGTTACCGTGTCCCAATTGCGTTCATAGATGCTCATGGTGTTGCTCACTGGAGTTTATTACTCACCCGTTGAAGATATCACTGTTTAATAATTTACTCTGTTATTACACATAATGTAATAACATCGCGTGATGCCGTACGTATGACGTCAAAGTGGTTTACAGTTATGACGTCACAATGGTAATACCTCTGTCACAATAGTATTAGACCTTGCTTGACTCGCGGAAAGCTGAGAGTCATTACACTCGTTTGCTCGATATTATTTTGCTAATGTTGGGTGAGTAATAAATAAAATACTAAACTATGTCCCTTGCAATACCAAGTTTTCGCTTTCGCTCGTTAGATACCAAACCATTCACTCGTTTCATAAATATGGTATTACACGGGACATCGTTTAGTATTCTCTAGGTCTGGACCAGATTCGATTGTTTACATACCGCCGCCATATAGCTTGAATATTGCTGGAATATTGAAAAGTAACCAAACGAAAGGTAAAAAATTATTTTAATGTTGCGTCATGGCCTTCAGCATATACACCTCCGTGGTTATATATCCGTGATGAAGATTACACGATAGAAAAAAATGACATTCAATATAATGCTTGAAGTTGGACCAAACAAATTCTGTCCGCATCGGTATTATATCCTTTACACGTCCTAATGAAAAAAGAACATAATTTTGTTGAATCTGTTTCAGTTTTTAACTCACCCAAATTGCCTCTTCATAATGCATGTTTCAATTTGGAAGATTCATTCTGACGGAAATACAATCCTTTGAAGATGTGATGCCATGTAAACATCAATATTTAGTTTTGCACTAAAAAACATTATTGTATCGTTATCTTATCTAAAGGATTCTGTCTAGAGAAATGAAAACATAAGTCGTTACCTTCTTCGTCAAATTGTTTGTTCGGCATTCTAGATGTTAGTGAGTCAAAAATGAAACATACAACTTTATGGATGACAGCTTCTAATTTATTGCAAAGAGCTACGTTTCGAAGGGCGTTACTTAATTTCAGAACTTCAAACCATTATCTACCAATTGAAACACGGCGATGGATCAAAACTTTCCCAAATGAAAGAATATGTACTCTCTGTAATTCAAACGACATTTGAGATGAATTTTACTTTTTGCTTATTTGCCCTACTTTGGCCCAAGAAATGAAAAAAATATGAACAGCTATTTCTGTAGAAATTCGAATATGCACAAAATGAACCAGCTTTTTCACTCTAACAAACTAGGAACAATTAGGAAATTAGCAATATTTTGCAAAACAATAATGTCTTGCAACCAAGCGATATGTATATATGACCACTTTATGTTTCATACTTGTATTTGAGCTGTACAATATGATGTAAACTTGTACCTCTAATGCCGCAGAACGCGGGTGGAGTTTAAATAAAGTTCAGTTCAGTTCAGATGTAGATTTTTACATCGTTATCAAGCTAAACTTTTGAAGTGTATGTTTCATTTTTTACCTTCTTCGTCATTAGCTAAATGCCAAGTCTGAACACTAAACATGCCTTTTTCTGGATCATTGATTATCTTCATTACCGTATAGCAGAGACTGGAACAGACAGAATATGTATGATTGTGTTACGTTGTATGTGTGTAGGTCTCTGATATGTTCTACAGACGGAGTGCCATGTGTAATTATGTTACTGGTGCATGGAAGCATCGACTGGTCGTGTCTGTATAACAGTTTATCAAGCTCCCGTGAGATCTGGTAACAATCTATTCTTTCAAATGTCAATAGTAATAATACTCCTTCTGTCAAACCACGTTTCCGATGATGTTATAGACAAAGAACACGTCAACTGGGAATACCAATAACTATGGTATCTCTGGTCTGTCTTGGATGATGTGTGGGCGCGCTGTGAACCTTTACATGCATCGGTACATGTGCGACTAATCTGATCACGGGCTTGGCAGTGTGTAAGTTGGAACATAATGTCTAAAATATTTGCTGGAGATGTCTCTGCTGTGTACGAAGGTAAGATGCTCAAGAGGATGCTCCCAGTGATGGGCAAATGAGCTGTTGTCAGAGTTGTGAAGCAGGGTGCTAGTTGTGACTGTTGCATGAGGGTTCTGAAAGACTTAGTTAGGTAGTTAGGGTTGAATGAGGGTGCTGGCCGTGAGTTGTGCATGAAGTTGTTCCAAGTAAAGGTTGAATGATTGTACTACCCGTGAGGGTGCGCGAGGGTGATATCAGTGAGGATGGTACCAGTTTGGGTGCGCGACGGTGATACCAGTGAGGGTGGTGCCAGTTTGGGTGTGGGAAGGTGTCACCAGTGAGAGTTCTTCTAGTAAGGGTGCGTATGCGTAAGGGTGCCACCAGTGATGGGTGCACGGGGGTGGTATCAGGTATGGTGTGCGAAGCTGCTGCCACTGAGGTTGCTACTAGTTAGGTTGTGAAAGGGTGCCACCATTGAGGGTACGCGAGACATTCTAGTTCCAGTTCTAGTATAATACAATTACATGTAAAAAATATTATTGGCACTTTTGTAATGAATTCTGTTGACACTCAATCGAAAATAAGAGACAGAACTATTATTTGTCGTTTATCTGAAATTCACCTTTTTACCGGAAGCATATGGTCAGTTTGAGCAACTTGGCTCTTAACGCCATCGTTCATGACTTCTTTATCTAGGGATTCCAAACTCTTCCGCCACAAGTTCTCTCTCAGCGAGTTTGATCTAGGGCTCTCAGACGACAGGATTTGGCGTGATCCGGCAAGCTCCTCCTCTCAACGGCATACCTCTCCAAGCTAATAACGTAATTGATTGAGTATAGCTTGAGACACAAGTATACTGGGAATGCATCTGCTGAACATTCCCTCTAAATGTTTCTTACGTGCTGACGTATTGTGAATAATTGGATTGCAACAGTCACGGGAGATGTTTGATGTTTGTGCATCTAAATTATCCGACTTTTCACTATGTATTGATGGTGTGAGACTCTGGCAGGTTTCATTGTGTAAAATACTCATAGTAATAAAAACAGTTCGCCACTTATAGAGCGCTGAACTCCACGACGCAGGACATACTCTTAGTGCATACAACATGATATACATTATTACCCTGGATAACCCAGGCCGCCTGTGAGGCGCTGGAAGGTTAACAGTCAAATGACATACCACCGGGTACCCATTTTCTGCTGGGTGAACAGAGGCAATTTTGAACAAACGCACTTGCCTAAGGTGTGATCGCATCGGTGCTTCGTTGAAAGGCAGGACAGAAGTCCTAGACACTCTCAGGAATCAAGCTGCCAAACACGGTCACCCGTCCAAGAACTCCCCGTGACCAACGTTTCTTAACATCACCTTATTTGTGACTTGCGTTCTATGCAGAAGACAACACACCACCAAAATAGGCAGTCTCGACTTGATGCTAACGCAGAACGTTACATGTACTCTTTATATTCATCGTACAGAATACGTACGATGTGTACTACATGCACAAGGGCGCTAGGGTAGCCTAGGTTTAATCGTTCGCTCGTTACTCTGAAGACCCGGGTTCGATTCCCCACATGGGTAGAATGTGTGAAGCCCATTTCTGGTGTCCCGTGATACTGCTGGAACATTGATGGAAGCCATATTCGCTCACTCACTACATGAACTACGCTTACTGTCTGAACGTTGTGTACCATGCGTACAGTTTCTTTAAGGCGTAGGACGTATGTTGGCGAAGTCTTTCAGCGAAGTTTACGATCTGCATATCCTGTTTACTATGTGTATGGCCTGCCCAATGTGTACGATGTGGTTAACTGCTACCGTATGTATAGCTTGTGCGACTGAACTATAGGTGCATGGCTTGCACGATGCGGTCGACATGTGCGATGTGTAGAGCTTGTACGAAGTGTACTTCGTTTAAGCTGGCAAGATGTGTTCGATGTGGTCGACCTCTAAGATGTGTACAACTTATATGAAGATTATGATATGTCCAGCTTGACCGATGCCCGATACACGATGTATCGACTTGTACGATGCAACGATGTATCGACTTGTACGACGTATCAACTTGTACGATGTGTACGATGTATCGACTTGTACGATGTGTA
>VKKT01000294.1:332211-345342 GCA_008038995.1 Haliotis laevigata
AATAATTTTATTATCTTGCAGATTCGTATTCTAGAATCAAGGATAGACATGAATATTTTCCAATCACATTTAGGAGCGAAATATCCCGATAATTCGTATAACCGTCAAGGACAACTTCTTTTCTGATAAGAGGTAAAGTCCTTCTCGAAATTTTCCATTGTCTAATCTGGAGTTATATAATACTTCTGAAAATGGACTCAGCATAAATAAAGATTCAAGTGATATACAATCACATCGGGGTGTCTTATTCATTTTCAAAGAGCCAGTGGCTGTACTAATTTCATTTTTTTTATTCTATTCACATCAGTTGGATACAAGCATCAATTTTGCGAGACTTAAAGTGAGAGACAACATGCATAGAAAGGGACACTTACGTATTCAATTTACATTATGTGCTGAGAATAGTAGACTGTATGCAAGATCGTGGAATTGCAATGAAATGCAAATACTGCATCATAGTAAGATGAAGTCATAACAGTGACAATGCTGGTGATATTACATCCCATTTTCTATTAAACCAATCCATGTTGATATTTTTCGAACAAATATCTTTTTCAATTTGATACACATCTTTTAATACTGCTTTATAGATATTAAAACTGGCTTTCAAACCCTTTATACTCATTACATATATATGGCGTTTGGCCAATAAAATCATGTGGTTGAGTAGGTGGTTGCTATTGAAGCAAAATAAGATATCTATAGAAGAAATTTCATTTGTTATGTTCAATAGTCTATTAACGAGATTGATGAATTCTTTCCGAAACAGTCTAATAGTTGGACATTTAATATATACATGATAGATAATTTCAAATTGTTCTTCTGGTAACAAAAGAATAGAGGAGTCATGGCATCTTCCACATTCTGCAGGATTATGATATAATGGAAAGCTTGCAACAGATTTACTAAACTTTGGACGATCGTTTACAATATTTGGTTTCGAAGGATTTTCTAAATAGCAATAATTTGATAAATTAGTATAATAAATATATGCAGCGAAGAGAGTGCAGATGCTCCTGGTACACCCAGGCTGGCTGTGCTGATCATCAACACAGGGTCCTTGTCGATCCTAGCAAGAACGTTTAGAAGAACTTGAAAACTCTAAAACACTGCAACCTTCTGCGCTACCAAGACTGTTAGAAGGGCTGCATGTCAGTCAACGGATCGGAAGGTATCAAATAGAAGGCAGCGGAAACATTTTGGAGTCGGGATAACTTTGTACTTGAGATGCAAACGTGGCTTTTCTTGACAAGGTCCGCATATTTGCCATCTGTTTCCAGATACCTGTCACTCAGATTACTGTCAAAAGAGACATAGGATTCAGTTATCTGAATGATTTCATTAGATTTATTGAAACACGGTCAGGTTTGTTGGCCTAGATACGTCTAATGATGGCTGCCATTTCCAACGGAATTATAATAATCATTTTCCATGAAGCCCTCTGCATATTCTGGTCCGGATGAGAATTGATTTTAGCAACCCATGCTTGTCGTACGAGGCGACAGGGTCGCTGACTTGGTTGACATATCATACTATCCCAAATGCGTAGATCAAATCTCATGCTGTTGATCACTGACTTATCTGGTCCAGATTTGATTATTTACATACCGCCGCCTTATAGCTGGAATATTGCTGAGTGCGGCGTTAAACAACAAACCAATCAACCAACCAACATAGTGTGGAACGTGCTTTCGATATATATATATTATGACAAAAGTCATGGTTTTGAACAATAACTTTTTGAATCGCGCGGTTATTCTAGTGTGATTAACTGGATTGCATTTTCTGAGCGTTACCGACACTGGATGGAGTTATCGTCAGTTGAGAACAGTTGATACACACGAAACATTCGTGATTAAATTCGAATCAATAAGTCAACGACACGTGATAGAATAAACCGTGCTTGATGATGCTTTAACGTTAAGATCTTTTTGTTTGCTTAGCCATAATATTATTACTTTTAGAGATAAAGTTACAGTAATAAACGTAGATTTAATCCAATAAATATAGATTTGAAGATTTATTTGAAGATTATTTTATTAATAAAGTACTTCGTGTTTCATGCTGACCCACGTAATGTCGTTACGCAATGGACAGAAGCAGCATCATGTTGTATACATGGTTGAGTGAGGTTTCGTTTGAGCGGATTTTGGTTTTACGTTGCTGCGGAAACCTCTGACAGATAACGTTGGGAGATAACGAGGGATGGTTGATTCTGATGAAAAATAATAACAAATGGTCTGTTGCGATATATGATTAATTGTTTTTGTAGTCATTTGGAGAGAAGCCAATCCATGTTATTTGATTTAGTCGCAAGGATGCTCCAATATCGAAGCAGTATAATCACAAGTTAACGTTTTGTGGATGGAATTCCAATTATTTTATTATTGATTTTTGATTTGGAGATATAGTTCCTTTGACAGTCAATTAACACAATAAAAGTTGTTACAGTATTAGCGTAATATGCAGAGCAAAATCAAAAGAAGGATGCTGACAGGGTTTTTGTTGAGCCAACAAACGTGGTCTTTCTTCTGGAAAACAATTTGACATATTATCTGTGCAGTGGTCCATGCTAATGCAGTGCTCTTGTTCCTAGTTTATTGCGACAAGTGTTAGATGCTGGCTTATCTGCCGAGATAATGTATTAACTAAGTGTGGTGTGAATCAGTGCCTTATGACCATGATAGAACGAGTAATCGTTGTCCCAGAGTGTGATATTAGCCTGATGTACTCAAACATCGAAATGAACCTATTAACGCTGGTGCTTGGAGTGATATGTCACCAATAATCTCGCGAAGGGTAAACCATGCTTGTATAATTACCATCCAAATCACCACATATCGTAATATCGGAATGGCATCTGGTGTTATCATACCACCAATTCCTTACTGTTGGATCCATAAGTCTCATATTCTAAGAACAGCGTTGGACCGTACTGAAGGCCACGTTGGGCTGTAATTACCGCGAGACAAGTTGGTGCACTTTCGTTTACGTTGCCTGCTCACTAAAATGCTATCATAGTAAATTAGATTTCGTTTTACAGATCTTTTCTTCAGTGATCGATTTTGTGTTAGATACATTTACAAATTTACCTTTGTTGAGGGATTTGTGCCGAGCATATTGTGAATGTTAAAACGCGGCCTAAATGATACGTTAGGATAAAGTGTTTGGGATTGCGTGTAACCATGCCATTATTCTCTTTCAGACTGAGTAACGAGACTGAGACCAAGTGTTGTACAGGATTAAGCATAGACCTTCTCTTCGAGCTCAGCGCAGAGCTTGAATTTGACTATGAGCTGTTTGAAGTTTATGACGGACAATGGGGAGCTGAGGTAGGCTGTTATGAATAGTTCCTCTTCATTATGCAAACTAAGGTATTCTGTCTAATGTATTGCAAACACTTCCTCAATTCGAGAATCAATGAGATACGTGACTCTGTATTATTGATTACAGTGAATGGGTGAGAGTTTATGATATTCGTCCATTAATGTTGGGAATGGGTATAATTTCCAAAATGGTTCATCCATAATTTCAAAATGGTTGCGTCACGATATGGCTGAAATATTGCCGATGTGACGCTAAATATCACTCACTCACTCACTCACCCAAAATTGTTGATCTGTAATAATTTGCAAAATGGTTGACTTTTGATGATTTCCAAAATGGTTGATCTTATATTATGATCATTTCCAAAATGGTAAATCCATAACTTAAAAACTGTTCCAAAATGGTTGATCTATGATGATTTTCAAAATGGTTGATCCATGATAATTTCAAAAATGGTTTCTTCACTGAATGGAAATAACGATGCTATATCTCACAATGTTTTCTCTTGGTAATAGAATCTCATAAGATTTGTGTCAAACTTACAGTTATTAAATATTGCCCTTACTAATTCCGGTTTTAGATACAGTGGCCATCAAATGAAAAGAATATCATCTAATTTTAATCGGGCAAAGTTTAAGAGCGAAACCCTTTAGCAAATATGGCAGCGTACTTTGGGCAAGTATAGGTTAACTCGTCTGTTATAATCTGGACTAGCGCCCCCCCAAAAAAAAATAAAATAAAATAAAAAATGCACCCCCCAAAAAAACCAACAACACTCGATTACCCATTTCGTGTCTTTAGAGACCGCACTCTTGGTGTGTTAAGTTGTCAGCAAATTTAATCAACCAAAAACAACAACACATTGATGCAGTAATGCTTTCATTTATTGTTTCTCTCCCCCGTTCATAAAACGCTATTTATTTTTCCAAGACCCCACTACAATCGCACAATTGCCTCATCTAGATAGTCGAGACACTCCCATCTGCAAAGAAAATGTACATTGCAATTCAACGCCCAAACAACACTCTTGTTTTTGTCAAAGTATATATCCCCGAAGACACAGTCATAAAAGGCGCAAAGGGAAACCGTTATAATCTAGCAATGAACATATATGCAGCAAAATCCGCCCAATCTCTGTATCGTTAATAACTAGAACATATTTGATGTCGTGCATTTCCGCGCTGCAGACCAAGATTAAAGACGAAAATCACGGCTTCCTTCGATTGACATGACCAATTCAATATAATTCACTGCCAGAACTCCCCAGGGCCCTGCAAACCTCCGCTCTGTTGCAGGTCACTGTGTGTTGAAACTTCACATCCCGTGTAGACCTGCATCGGGAATACTAAACACATCCATCGTATTAACGTTCTGTCGTGCTTCGCTAAAAATGAACACATAAAGGATTCAAAGTAGGCACGTCAGTGTATGTTTATCATCCATTTACATCATTCTAAATGTTCATCGGTGTTCTGTTTGGACATCGTTCATCTTAACAGACGTAGATGACGTTTCTGTCATCTCCAATAATTGACACAAAGCTGCTACTTTTCGATGTGAAAAGGTTCATTTTCTAAAGCACTATTACTCCGGTCTTTATTCAGACGGAAGCTCTACTTCCGATCCGATTTGATTCAAATCAATACTTCACATACTTGCAGAAGACCACATGGGATTTGGCTCCATGGGCTAGTGGATAGAGCGTCGGCCCAGAGAGGTCAGTGGTTCAATCTTAGGCAGCGGCATTCAAAAACAGATCATTGTGACCAAAAGATAGTACTTGATGTTACCCTGCCTGGCGCTTGGCACAGGAATAGAACGTGGGGGCTAAAGGAGCCAGCATAATGTATACGAGTTGGGTATTCGTGGAAAACTGTAGCATGGCAGTGGGCTCAGTATCCAGTGAGATAGTACTGTAAAACAGACATTTATGCAGACAAGGATCCTATCTCTCTAAGGTATGGGTTAGAATTGGTCTTCAACAAGTCATGCTTATCGAAGCCATGCTTATCGAGGTGACTGCTAGGATCGGTTGGTCAGGCTCGCTGTCTTGGTTGAAACATGCAATCATATCCCAACTGTGTAGGACGATGCTTATGAAGTAGATCACTGGATTGTCTGGTCCACGCACTCACTTACACTTACGGTGCGGCTTTACTTCAAATTTACCTGATCTCATCATATGCAGCGCTCTAAAACGGACACTGTGTAGTGTTAACCTAAATGACAAAAACTCGAATTCCTATAATATAAACGTGGAAAGAGTATTCCCGTATCCCCACCTCCCAAGCCAGGAGTATAAAAGTATTACGTTCACTGACTCATTCATCGGTTTAAGAAATTGTTAAAAGTGTTTTGAGACGAACCCTCTCAAAATAACTGTGCTCGTTCATAACTCCCTTTACTATCCCATTTACCCGGTGACCTGTACTTAGTCACTAATCCGGGAAATTGTGTATACATGTATACACATGACTAATCCATGCAGAAGTCAAAGAGATTGTTAAATTGATCGTAGGTGTTTGAGACGACCCCTCATCCCTAACTCATTTTTAGTTCCAATTTGCCCCATGACCGTCGCAATAATGTCCTAGTTACTCTGACTACAGCTTAAAAATACGTTCCTAAACTCATCGACAAAATGCATAATAAATCGAGAATTGCATTCAATATCGTTTCTGTGTCAGTGCAAGATAAATTTGCGTAAGAAGTGGGACGGATAATATTTTCTGTTGACCATCGACAGCAGATCAACATTCAGAATAGTAGATGAAGATATTGCATGTTGAATACGTGGTACTGTTTAAATGTCTTTTTAAAATGTATTATCTGCTTGCATGCCGTACTAGCCCGTCCTCCCATTATCAACAGTGTTGGCTGGCTTTAGGGACAAAGCCCCAAATCATATATAATGTTTTCTTATCATCATGGCATAACTGGGTTTGAATATGTTTTAATCAGTGATGAAAGGATTGAAAAAATATTGTTGTAACCAATAAATCCTCTCGAAAATAATTGCGATCAAAATGGTTCCTTTTCAAAATATAACCATCCCTGTAAAGATTATCATATTTTATTCTCTAAGGAACAGATTGAGAATATGGTATGAAGTAGGTGGTATTGACATCCTTCACATCCTATTCACATTTTCCCCAAATGATACTTGAATGTGAATCTGGGTCAAGATAATATTATGTGTAATGCAGTGACTAGTCCATATTCTGGACCGCGCTGTTATACTGCTATTGTAGCTGTAAATTGGTAATCACGTGATACAAGACCGGTGCTAAGATATCGCATTTCTACCGCCTGAAGCTCATTCTCTGTCAATAACTAGGGAGGATGTCAAGTACTGTTATTATGGAGATGTCACTTTGTCATATGCCCTGTACATATAAGTATGTAGGTTACTAGACTGTCAGGTTTGTCCAATTTGCCCTTAAAGCATTAACTTTTGTATCTCCAAATTTGTCCAAACTGTATTTTATATTATAATTGAACAAACGAATGGAATTAGTTGATGGAACTGTCTTTTGAAGTCTCGCTAAAACACGTTTTACCCAATCGTAAATCAATTTACATTATTCACCATAAAGCAATGACATGTCCCATTCTAATCATAAGGGCCATAGTCCCCAATAATCGAGACACCAACTTGCGTTTTCCCTTTGGCGGTCAGATGAAATGGTGTTTAACATCGCGGTGTGAGTAAGTGTGTTTGTGCGCCCTGTGTTTAAAGCGTTCGTCACGATTCGATTCCACACATGGGTAAATGTGAGAACCCCTATTTCTGGTGTTCCCCGCTTGATATTGCTGAAATATTGATAAAAGCGGCGTAAAACTAATCTGACTCACTCTTTTTTCAGTGCTGCCACTTAGTTGCAGTTTAACCCCAATCCGCCAAATTATACTTCTAAGAACCAACTCTGTTAAGCCAGGTCCATCCCCGTAAATCAGCGCCAGGCACGGTAACAACAAGTTCCATGTGTTTATGTCCTTTGACAAGACCCGTCCTTTGGGATGGAAACTCGACCTCCCGCTATCCGTGCTGTGCTCTGTTCACTCTACCACTGCTGTGGGCGGTATTATCCACGGGTTCAGTGAGCTAGTGGTGTAGGGGTAAAAGTGGGGAGGGGTGATGATGGTAGAGTCAGGGGGAGATATTAATTACACCAAACCAAACTGGCAGTTATCCATAAGAGCATCTTTATTAAGCTTCTTTGTGACGTGAATCGGTCAACCATTAAGCTCGCTTCACCACTGACGTTATCTAAGGTCATGCACACCCATTCAAACAGAACTCGCGCTAATACGTTCGTCTGCATTAAACTAGGATCTGTATGATACTGGTTTGGCCATAATGGCCGTTACTGCACACACGACCAAATATTGATTTAAGTGCACTAACGCCAATGGTACTCCTATTCTAACGTAAGGCACGTTTCTATTCAACGCCAAGCCGAGAGATGTGTCACCTTCTCTCCATTTGTCGGCACCAGCTGCCTGTGGGATCACTGATTAAAGCACTGTCTGGCACAGTTTACCAGTAACGCCGCGCATATGTGGAAGTTTCAACGTGTGTGGAATATATATTTTGGGATATGAAAGTACAAAAATAAAAACAGCAGATTCAGTCAGAGGTGGAGTTTCGAAGAATCAACACACGGAGTATCAGAGGGCGCCGGATAAACGCTCGCCGAGCGCTTTTGAATATTGATGGCGTGGTTCGACGTTCAATTAGGATGTTTTTTTTCAGCTGCCGACGATTTATCTTAGATCAACGACCGTAGCTCATTTGTATACTTGAACATCGACTTATGAAAGTAATTTGCTCCAAAAAGCCTGTAAAACAGAAAAAAGTAAACTAAACCGTAACTTTTACCTCGAAAAATCCTCTGCGCCTAAAATCTCCGCCACTGATTCCGTAAAATATTGAAGGTGAACGCAAGAGTATAAGAAGTCTTGATTTATCTGACGAAACAGATTCCAATGGTTTAAAAACCGCTGGAAAGTATCGTAATGAATCACCAAAAGCACGAAATTGTCATTACTTTGTTTACAGAAGACCAATTATTTAATGCAGTAGTCATGAGTGAAAATATGTACATTTAAAGATATGGAGTATCAAAGCGACAAAAACAGTCATTGATCCTTATTTCCCACACTAGCAAAGGCATTAGTTTATGAATCATTATCCGATGTTAATCGATGATACCACGTGTTGGCAAAACGGTAAGCGTAATACCATCCTGCCCTACCATTGACATCAGTCACAAACACTTGCACGGGTAAGTCATCTATGCCTCTGAAAAGCAAAACAAAACAAGTGATTAGGGCCTTGCATGTTGTAACCTTGATTAAACAACTTTCGAGTAGTATTTATATTACTCTATGAAACCATCATACAAGGAACATCTTCTGTTGTACGTCAAAAGACAAATCCACTTAATTGCGTTCTTCGTCGGAAAAAGAAGCACCTCACTATCAGATGTGTGGTGGGGAGGTGTACATTAAAAAGACGTTGTTATGAAGTAAATAAAGTAAAAATTTTGGGCTTTATGGGCTATATGTTTTTTTAAAGTCTGAGAAATAATTCCTTTACACAAAACAACAAACCATGTTAAACGGAACTCATATCACATCAATTTCTACCAAAACTGCATGTCACTGTTTGAACGCAATAGGACCTGATTCTCCGAACAGGGGAGATTACAACGATTTTTATTTATAAGACAACTTTTGCTGCATGCAGTTGAGCCTTTATGGGACAAATGTATAGAAGAGGTTGCAGAATTGGAATAACCTCATTTTATCTCAGCCAGGTGTGTGGTTGTCCTTCATGACAGTATTCAGTTCTGACAAATCTCAAAATCTAAAACATGAACGTTATAGGCTGGTTGCTATGCAACCTCACCTCATTCCCTATGGACTTCCGGTTTTAGAATACAAGTGTAAACATTACGACTCGCCACGCTGACTTACTTGTTAAACATTTTGGAGTTGGGATATTGGGATGAAAGAGATTTGACTGAAGTACGTCATACATAATATATAACTTTCTAACGGAAATATCGAAGCACCGGTCTGGCGTATTCGAAACTGAAGTATTATTTTCTAAAAAATCTGGACAGACATTAATTCTTTAAATGTTTGTAAATATACAATCATTTGTGAAAAATATTTGAAACATAACTCTGGACTCAATGTTACCTGTATTTGTTATCTTGTGTTTGCGTGATGATCGTGGGCCAGGTTCTCTTTGTGTGATGCACGTGGATCAGGTCTTCTTTGTGTGATGCACGTGGACCAGGTTCTCTTTGCTTGATGCACGTGGATCAGGTTCTCTTTGTGTGATGCACGTGGGCCAGGTTCTCTTTGTGTGATGCACGTGGATCAGGTTCTCTTTGTGTGATGCACGTGGGCCAGGTTCTCTTTGTGTGATGCACGTGGAACCGGTTCCCTTTGCCTGATGCACGTGGATCAGGTTCTCTTTGCGTGATACACGTGGACCTGCACCTGTTTCACGTGCATCAGGCTCTAGAGCTAGTTCACCTAAGGAAGGTACACTGTTTATACAATTTAGTAGAGTCCTTCAGGGTTCCTATCAATCCCATACACCCACCCCAAGGTCATGTAGATGTGTCCGTTTCTTAGTTTTTCTCATAAAAAAAATATCTCATCATATTATTGAGCAGAAGGTAACATGACAATGCAGTGCTCACCCACAAAGAAATACCATGTCGAAGTTTTAACATAGATATCTCACTCAGGTACAGCACACTGACGCAGAGCGCTAGACAGGGTGACAACAAGTGCCATCTCTTATCCTCTTAAGCGTCCGCCCGGAGAGCGGAAGGTCGCGGTTTCGATCCCCGACCGCGTCATACCAACCGACGTTAAAATATGGTACTTGTTGGTCCCTGCCTRGCGCCCGGYATTTATGGGTACAACAAGGACTGGTCGGCTCGGAGTCAGTATAATGTGTATGAGTGGGGTATTCATGCTTCACTGCGGTATGGTATCTCAGTGGGCTGGGCTAGTACAAGCAGCCGCACATCTCATGATGCGTTGGGATCGAATCGCAATCTTCCGCATTCCGGACAGACATTTTATCCACCAGATTTGATAGGAATGATAGACACACACATTAGTGGTTTTAGGTTGTATGCTTAGAGTTCACGTTTAACGTTTTTACAAATGTAAACGTATATTGTGTTATATAGTTTGTCTGTACACCAGATAATGCAAAGGTTATGAAAAGGTTTGCAGTGTTTCAAATCTGGGTAAATAAACTGCTGAAATAATCCAATCTTACCCTCACCCTATACAATATATATACATTTGATGTTTTTGAGGAATCGTTTTGTGTCGAAAATAGAAGGGCAACCATAGTTTTAGTTCTTATCGATATTACTTTGTGAACTGATAAATGCTTAGGACACATTTGAGCTCTTCAAATAAACAGGTCGTATGGCGTAACGCAGTATTATCATCATGAAAGCGTCAAATGATTTATTTCCATAATCGTAAGAAATCTCTACAGAAATCAAACTTCGACGTTATCAACTGCGTGCGTCTATTAATCAATAACTGTATGAAGTAAACAATAGTATCAACTAAGTACTGATATGCACTGACATTTCGAAACTTGAATGCATCTTGAGTACTTCTGAATTAAGAAGTGACTTGGTTTTTGTTCGCATCAGATAAGGCTGATAATACGCGATTACGTTTATTACGAGATAAGAGAACTCTTGAGGTTGAAAATTTTCGCACTAGACAAATTGTTTACGTTTCCTTCTGAACCTGTGCGAATTCAAACCCTCCATTTAAATTGCAGCGTTTTTGTTGACACTTTTACTTTTAAATTAAGTTAGGTTTTGATGGGAATTCTCAGAGCAGCGAAGCTGTAACGCTCATTGGCTTCCATAGTGATGGATGTGCAGTATAGGAAGATAGCTCATATCGTCATCACTTATCTCTTAAACAAAAAAGCCACGCCATTTATTCTGTGACACACTCTCCACTTCAGGCAGAGGATATTTTACAGAACTGAAGCAATTCTAAATCGTTGAATTAGTGCTTGAATTCCCTTCATCAAAATTAAGATTTATCAACAGGAATGGTCGTGTAAAACGACTAGGTTATGTCTGTTTTCAGTGATTAATATACATTAACTATTCAGATGATCCATACACATCATTGTTCAGGGTACTTCAATGAAACCGACTGTGTCTGTTTTATGTATTGCAATTTGTTTTTCATGTTTTCGTAATAACAGAATGCATGACAAGTGTTAAGTCAGCAGTTGTCCAACCCAGTAATCATGGCTTAATTGTGGTTTGGGGTTATAGAATATAGCGGATTAGATCCAAACGTGAACGTTGGCCTGTTACTACCATACGTCTGGTTCAGTAAAGTGTTCATTGTCTATGCTCACGTCACATTTTCCTTTAATCGCCGTATGGGTGAGTGAGTGAGTGAGTTGGGGTTTACGCCTCCAAAATGTCCCATCAATACCACTACAGATTCCTACCCATGAAGATTAGAATTGGTTTTCAGCATCCCATGCATGTCGTAAGAGGCGACTAACGGGATGAGATGGTCAGACTCGTTCACTTGGTTGACACATCCCATCGCCAATGTATCCCAGCTGCTTAGACTAGTGTTCATGATGCTGAACACGGTCTGGCCCAGACTCCATTAGTTACAGACCGCTGTAATATTGCTGAGTGCGGCGTTAACCAACAATCCAACCAACCAACAAGCCAACCAACAAACATTCCCGAGTGTACCGGTAATGGGCTTCATGCACTGTACCCATGAAGGGAAGCAAACCTGGTTCTTCGTCGCCACTAGGCTCTCCTATCGCATAAACATCATGACGTGACCCGCTCTCTCCCGACTAGTACAAAAGGCCAAATACACGCGCACCCGCACGAGCACGTGCATGCACACAAACATATAAGAATTGTAATCTTGAGGGCCACGTAAAAAAATAGATCAACCCATCTAACCCCATCCTTCAAAGTAATAAAAGCAACAAGAGCTTCTCCTTAATCGTATGAAATATCTGCTGAAAGCAGAGCCCATTCAATGGTTCCAGTTGGATCAAGTCCGTCATTGACATGTAATAAATTGTGTCCAATAAAACTCAACCCTTAAACTAAAAGAAGAAAACGATAACTCCAAAGAGGTCATGGTGCAGCTTCTGGCAAGGCAGGATATTGGGTAGTGACACTTCTGTTCCAATCGGTCAAGATCGGCTTATCCAGGAAGTACACTATAATCACCAAGGCATTGATAGATGTTTTTCGGATTAACCTCCGGCAACATCTCAATCTTACTTGATATATACCTTTAAGCCATTTGATATTCACATCATTCACATTAATATCATCACTGCAACACGACACTGATAAAACAGAATCAAACCTGAATGATTTACACTTGTACGACATGGTCCTTGCTGAGACAAGTTTTTAAGAAATACTGGTAACACCACTATTAACGATTCATATACACACGCGTAAGATAAAGTCTGAATGGTATCGGTTTGGACTCTGCTTTTAGTAGACATTTCTTATATCTATGAAAAGGCTTTTGTCGGTTTTATTGACAGCCTCTGAAACTTCACTCTTTAAAATTATGAAATCAGTGTCCATTACGTCTTATTGATATATACAACCGCCTCCGTGGTGTAGTGGTTAGAGCGTCCGCCCGGGGAGCGGAAGGTCACGGGTTCGATCCCCGACCGCGTCATACCAACCGACGTTAAAATATGGTACTTGTTGGTCCCTGCCT
>VKKT01000295.1:176329-187696 GCA_008038995.1 Haliotis laevigata
TGGAAATCTGGTTCACGAAAATGCCCAATTCAAAGAAGAAACTGAATAACATATACGTGTGTGCATTGCAGGGAATGAAATATTACCCTTTGCGTTTTCTTCCAATGATTACTCTCTTCAATAATGAATCTTAAATGTCAACTCTGTCGGGAATGTATCACCATTCGTGAAACCTATACACCTGTTCAATCAATATAGAAATGTCATTTCATATGAAAATGCTGTTAGCCGATTTATGTGGCCAAGCTTTGTATTGAGTAAATCTTGCCCTAAATCGGATAAAATTTCCTTTCGAACACCTGCAAGTTTAGTCACAGAACATACGTATGTGTGTTTACACTATGAGTGATGACAACAAAAGGTCTTCGGCTATAAACACTGCCAAGGGTTCCCTGCAAAATCGATGAGGTATTCAGTGGTTCGTTTATATGCATGCACATAAATAACATTGTAAGATTGCATTTGCATGAATACATATAAATAGAAATAAAAACGATTGAGAATTCCTGGGTAGAATGGCGAGTTGTTGAATATAGAAATCATTTACTGAGTACTATTACACCAGTACTATGACATTGCTCCTTTAGCTTTATAGATTGAGAACATCTGTGGTGAACTTGATACACCGCAGGGCTGAAGAGCAGATTGTCAATGGTTTTCTAATGCTGGATAAAAAAATATCTATTCAGCAAAGATAGAATATATCTCCTGGAGATGAGGTCTCATGCACTGTTATCACATATTTGCTCAGGCAAACATTGCTATTGTTAATGTGCCTGATTAAAAAAGGTGAAAATGTCTACAGATTATGTTTAATGAATCATGTGATCGAGTATGGAGAATATACCAACTCGGTTGTCTGTCAGGAGCGTGGTTGGAAGGTCATTGGCTACAAAAAACTAACAGGTGTTAAAAGATGGCACATGTTGCCACCCTTCCTCTTGCAGGGTCAGTACACCTGGATTGAATGGGGTATCCATGTACAACTGAGGCATACTGTTTCTTTGGTTTGATAGTGTAAACACTTCACTGGTGCAGGTAGCCCTATACACAGGTGCATGCTGTGATGCTGTCTATTTGTAGTGAAACATCCCTTACCTTGCCGTCCATGCTTAGGTGACTTGTAGACGGCCATATATGTCTACACTGGCATACAATAGTGCAGCCTGGGTCAGCATCGTTTGACGAATGAGGGGACAGGGTAGTCAGACGCGCAAGCTCAATACCTCAATAACAGCTGGCATCAAAACGATAGTTCACACTCATAACGCATAATGAAATCATTAGTTATACACATTATGATTGAATAAAGCAATGCGATGCAAGACCAATAGCTTTAAATATTATTCATTTGCCAGGTATAATTGAAATCTTGACATTATTCATGTATATTAGTTGGTGATGTGGTGCAAGTGCTAAGGAATTCTTGTGTCGAAATAATTAGCATTAACACGAGGATACCGGCATGCATCACTCACATTCGTCATACGAGACCCAAGCTGCGAACATCTGAAGCGAACCATATCACATTTATATAACCATGCAATGCAAATGTCGATTGATACTTTTCGGGAAATTCAACGTTTATGTACGAACACGTCCTGTTGGAAACTGACCATGGTCCCCATGTTTAATTGAAGCCCTTTGACTGACGCGATCGGTGTTTGTTTTCATTGTGACACACTGACGATATAAACATGTCCAGTCGCCGTCCCTTGGGTGTGCCAGGAACCTATGATTTTGTACCAGTATAACGTGCCGGATTGATCTGAGACCTTCCTCCCACATTACACTAACACACTGTGATTTAACAGACATAGCGTTTAAGCTGCGTTCAGGCAAACTCACTCCTTTACTCTAACAGTGTTCACAAAAAACCTAGGATTTAAGATATGACATACACCCATGGCCTAGTGCTATCTTATTCAAATTGGACCGACGATTGCCTATCAAATGATAAGTTTCTCTGAAAATGATCTTTATCTCTCATCGTGAAATGAACACATTTGAATACACTTTTTTGGTTTACTTAAGAAAAATCATCGACATCAAACTTCAGACAAAATACGAAAAAAGATATATGTTACATTACTTCTCAGATCTTCAAAGATAAAGCATCATGTGGTTCTAAAATAATCGCAATGTGATACTATAGATCAGATCACAAAATGTTTCTCTTCTGAGTGCATATATCAAGTATCAGAATGCACGTTTAATGCACAGTCATGTGTAAACGAACTTATGGACTTAATCTGGTAGTGGTGATATGATGTTTAGGTCCGAATGATTAAGAGCCATTAAAAAGTGAGAGAGTACTGCGTGATTGAACCATTGTTATCCAGTTTACAATGTTAGACTAATCTAGTTTACAGGTAAAGTTTGAATTGTTTGCGTTTGATCAAATTTAGATAACACTACTATTACCACTTAAAACAAAATGCATCACAACTGAGCACGCTTTTAACGGACACAGCAATCGGGACATCTAATTGCAAACTTCAAAGTATTGTAGGTGCATTAATCTTTGATATAATAAAGTGATGAAACTAATAAAAAAAGTTTGTTGCGATTCAAGGTTAGAAAATATCCGAAGTAACTTGTGCTAATTGGGAGAGGGTTTTGTGGATTGCGTGAACTGTCGATATGGATGATGTGGTGGTAATATCGTTGCAACCATGTCTTCGCCATTACGAGTGAAGGCTTTAACCACAACGTTACCCCACCGCTCCCATTTTAGGTGAAACACTACAAGTATTCATCAACGATGTTTCACTTTTGAAAGGTAATGACGTTGACAGTTCTGCAGCTGTTCATTAAAAATTCAAACTTGCTACAGAAATCATTCCTCCTTAATCTTGTAATCCTCAGTGTACCATTCGTTCGGGAAAACACCCAAGGTAGGATCACCCCTTTATATATAACCATGATATATTTGAGGAACGCTTTAACCACAACGCTACCCCTCCGCCCGCATTTTATGAAAAAAAATACTACAAGTTATTCATCAACTATATTTCATTATTGAAAGGTAATTATGACTTTGACAGTTCTGCAGCTGTTCATTAAAAATGTAAAACTTGAGATTACTTCAGGATCAAGATGTGATTAATCATTCCTCCTTAATCTTCTAATCCTCAGTGTACCATTCCTTCAGGAAGACACCAAAGGTAGGATCACCCCTATATATATCACCATGATATATTTGAGGTCTGTACAACAAGGACCAAAGTTAAGGGCTAACTTAACGCATTTACAACGAAAGTTGAAATCGACAAACTGAATTACTTGAACTTGCAACAACATCCAGAAGAGGGATTTCAATTAGAGATCAAAACAAATAGAACCTCGAATCCTGATCTATACATTTGAATACACAGAACACTATAGAACCCTTTCAACATACACTTCGTTGTAACCAACAATTCTGTAAGGTTCCTGTTCACTTTAAGCATTTTACGCCAGTGTAATTACAAAGGCATCGATTGTTGGATAAAATATGACAAAGCATACTCTAGTGATCGTAAATGTTTTGGTTAACCAGTTTGATCTCAAGTGTCTTAAATTAATCTTTCAGTAAACACGCTGTTCGTTCCAACTACCACGCAATTCTCACATAAAGAAGCACCCTAATTGACTTCACCAAAAGAGAGGCAAAATGGAATTCCTCTGTCGTTTGGTTGTATATTGCACAGCCTGACTGTTTACTGCTCACAGGGGAAGGCCATCTTTAACTAGCTCTAAGAATCCACATCATGCGTGTGCCACTTGAATGCTCAGCAAACGGCGGCTAAGAAAGGTCGTCGTTCTTCACAAATGTTTTAAAGCTAGCGCTCGTTTGGTTGATTCTAAATCCTTAACTTCGAATTGAGATGAAGCCTGTTCTTTCAATGACCTAACAATCTCCTCGGGGTATTTAAAAAAATATCGTATGTCGTCGCTTTTGTCTTCTTTCAGATGTCTTTCTTCGCATTTGTAACAAAATATGTTTCATTTGTTTCACGGGGAATTTCTCGAAATATAACACAGTTTTAAGGTTAAGTTTTCTTTGCTGTACTTTATGTTGTGTTTTAGTAAATGCATAAACTGATATTAAGCAAGTCTGAATTATGAACATTTTATGAAATTAGATACAGCACATGACGAAGTAACAGTGACAAGTAAGCAGTCCACAGCCGGCTGTCAATAAAACTAGTGGATGTCTCGTCCCATCATTATCCTTCGTTGTTAAAAGCTTATTCCATGAGCTAACATGCCCTGATACAAGTGAAATACCGTCTCACTCATTTTTATATCACGTGTATAAATTCATACATTATCACAAGCATGAAATAATATATTTTTTATTTGTTTTGGTGGAATAACGATAAACTTTAATTTTGGACCTTGCATAAATGGTTTCACACATTTAATGTCTAATGAATTCTATCAATGATGTAGCACGACCTTCTCGTAAGTGTTTCAGAGCCATATCGACCATGTTATGAAGGTCAACTTGTTCTGAAGTTCCTCAGTGAGACAATTCCCGACTGGCATCTGAGTGTTTCAACATTCAGCGGAGAAAACAACTCCTACTAGGCACATATTCCCTGGCAATAAAACAATCGTCTTGTCTGTAAGATTTTCTTTTATGTTTTCATACATGGCTAACTAAAACAAAATATAATGGTGCCAGTAGACCTGTATCCACTATACACTGACATGGAACACGACTTTTGTGTCAGTATTCTTTGATGTTCAGCTGAACAGGAACGGTTTCAAATAACGAACCCTTCTCTTCTGACACATCTGGACGCATTGAATCAAGATCAAGCTAGCTGCATCGATCAATGTTTAATTTTACACACACCGATTTAATGCCAGTCATCAATTGCGCAAATAAAACATGCTTTAACCGTCAGACCCAAGGTGGACATTACTTACGAAAGAGTGAACGTGGGGTTGAAATGCGGTGACCAAAAATAGTGCTTCTATATTCACTTATTCCACGCAAACTATACTCTGATCTTTTGAAGATAATGATTGGTACAATTACCTTGTATAAAAACGTCGAGATCGATACGCGTCAGACCAAATCTAACATCAGTAAGTTTAAAAATTCACGTGTGCCTTCACCGATAACACTTCAAAGGCAGAGTTATCTCCCATGAATTTTGCCCACCGCCAGACGTTTATTTTGGAACCCCAGCCTCTTATCTTTAAACAACAGGTTCAAGCAGAAATGAACTTCCTCTCGGTTGTTACAGGAAAGATTATGCACAGGCGTAAAGATTTCTCGGACTTAAGGCCATTTTCAAACTTACTAAGAAGATTGCGGAAGGGAAGATTTCATTTTATCTAAGAAATATTGAAATATTAGTAGTCATAGTAGTCATTGTTATTTGTTCAAAGAATACTGTCTCTTTCTGAATCGGATGCAATGTTGTTGCCCGGCCACGCACTCTGCACATTTGATTAAACAATGACTCGGAGTCACTATACTGCGTTTTAGTAGGTACATGTATCCATGATGCTAAAACTACAGCATGATGCATCAATACAGCATGTGCCTTAGCACTATACAACTCGTCTGATGAATTGCGCAACACACACATGACATAATTGTCAGTGAGACAGTATACATTGAAATTTCACCTCACCTCAAATAATTGATATAGTATATTACTACCACATCATCTATAAAACATGTACACGCAATCAATTAAATGGCCTCTCCAGGTTACTTCGGATATTTTCTAACCTGGAATCACCAAAAAGTTATATTAATCCACTTTAATATGTCAAAGGTTTAACGCGCCTACGATGTTTAAAGTGGTTTAAAACTAATCTTACTCACATAAAATGTTTTGCTAAAGGTACAATTTTTCCATATAGTTTTATTTGTCGTAGACATAATCAACATTATCAAGGCCATCGGAGTACATCCCCACCACATCATCCATATCGTCTGTCCACGCAATCCATTCAATCACTTATCACAACAAGCACAGGTTACTTAAAAAAATGTTCTATCCTGGAATAACCACAAACTTTATTATTTTCCCCAGATTAATATATGACAGATTTAATGCACCTACGATGTTTTTAAGTTTGGAATTAGATTTCGCGATTGCTGTGTCCGTTAAAAGCGTGCTCAGCTGTAATGCATTTTGTTTTAAGTGGTAATAGTAGTGTTATCTAAATTTGATCAAACGCAAACTATTCAAACGTTACCTGTAAACTAGATTAATGTAAACTGGATAACAATGGTTTAATCACGCAGTACTCTCTCACTTTTAATGGCTCTTAACCATTCGGACCCAAACATCATATCACCACTATCAGATTAAGTCCAGAAATTATTTTACACATATATTTGGCTGTACATTAAAAATGTATTCTGATACTTCATAAATGCACTCAGAAGTGAAACATTTTGTGATCTGATCTCTCGATTATTTTAGAACCACATGATGTTTTACCTTTAAAGTTCTGGGCCTAGATTTTCGAAACTTTCTTAGTGCTAAGATAGTCGTAAGTTAATGTAATTGTATGACACATACGACTATCTTAGCACTAAGAGAGCTTCGAAAATCTAGGACCTGAGGAGGAATGTAACATATATCCTTTTTCGTATTTTTTATGTCGATGTTTTTCTAAAGTAAACAAAAACGACGTATTTAATTGTGTTCATTTCAGAATGAGAGATAAAGATCATTTTCAAAGCAACTCATCATTTGATTGGAAATTGTCTGTTCAGTTCGCACTAAGAGAGCACTAGGCCACGGGTAACGGCCATATCTTAAAAGATGGTTTTCTGGGAACACTGTTAGAGTAAAGGAGTCAGTTTCCTGAATGTACCTTGAACGTTATGTCTGTTAAATCACAGTGTGTCAGTTTAATGTGGGAGGAATGTTCGGTGTGAGACAGGTCTCAGATCAATCCGGCACATTATACTGGTACAAAATCATAGGTTCCTGGCACACCCAAGGGACATTACTCTCACAGCGACTAGACATGTTGACAGCTTCAGCATGTTAAGTACAATGATGTCGTAATGAAAACCACGCCGATCTGGTAGTCAAAAAGCTACATTGAAGCATGGGGATCATGGCCAGTTTCCAACAAGACGTCTTCGAACATCAACGTTTAAGTTCATGAAAATGATCAATCGACATTTGCATTGCACGGTTGTATAAATGTGACATGGTTCGCTTCAGATATTCGAAGACGGGGTCTTGTATGACGGATGTCCTTGGTACTTGTCGGTATCCTTGTTAATGCTAATCATTTCGACTTCTTAGTACAAAATCATATGATTCAATAAACATAAAGTACAGACAGTTTTACATCTTGTTAGAAACATGCAGATTTCCATTCATGTTGTCTTAGCAAATATGTGGTAACAGTGTATGTGACCTCATCTGCACGTGATATATTCTATCTTTGTTAAATATATGGATTTATGTCAACAATCAGATGTTCAGGACCGTCTTCAGTGGTGGATTTATTACCAACTTGTCAGAGCAATGTTTCGACCTTTTCATGTATTTGGTGATTGGCGTGGTTGAACTGTTTCGCTCAGATTATATTAGTGTTCGAATAGAAGACATTGACATCAGGTTAGTATGCAATGAACAGTGATTCAAGTGCATGAAGTGTCCCGATTAATAGAATAGTAGTTTATAATTATGAGATTTCTAAAAATATGTTTGACGTGTGTCAATCACACTTCTTTTACAACGACAATACTTACTAATAATTCAAATGAAATTTATTTTTCTTAACTTGTTATGTTCGGGAAACGACAACACTGGGTGAATATTATTCTTCAGATACCCTGCTGCAAGCATAACTTTGCGGTACGTCGTTTGCATGTATGAAACATTTGGTCAAAACATGTACATTTTATTAAAGCTTTTAGTGAGGCGGGTACATGTTGCCACAATACCACAAGTGAACAAAAAAGAATTATGTAAAATGGTACTTTATGGATGTGTCGTCGCATCTTTCGTCCCAGTGTTATCATTCGTTATCATTAAGGCGGTAGTGCCTTTGACAATGATACATTTACTACAAGCGCCCTTAATCCTATCGCGGGTGGCACAGATTCTCGTTCATCACATCGGACGTTCCACGGACATTGAGCTAACATGCCCTGATACAAGTGAAATATCGCTTCAATCCTATTTATATCACGTTTATTCATTCACACATTATCCCAAGCATGAAAAAAATATTGAGCTTAGATTTTAATTCTTCCATGATTGGTTTGACAACTTTAACTTATTATGCATTTCATCAACGATGCAGCACATCCTTCTCTTAAGGCTTTCAGAGTGATGTTGACTGTATCTGTAATGAAACTTGTTACGAAGTTCCACAGTGAGTTTATGCCCACCGACATCTTAATGTTTCAACGACTCCTACTAGGCACATATTTCCTAGCAATAAAACAATCGTCTTGTCTGTAAGGCTTTCTTTCATGTTTTCATACATGGCTAACTAATGCAAGATATACTGGTGCCAATAGACCTGTATCCACTATACATTGACATGCAACACGATTTTTGTATCAATATTCTTTAATCTTCAGCTGAGCAGGAACGGTTATAAATCACAAACCCTTCTCTTCTGACAAATCTGGACGCATTGTATCAAAATCGAGTTAGCTGCACCGATCAATGTTTACTTTTTCGCACACCGATTTAATGCCAGCCATCAATAGCGCAAATAAAACCCGCCTTAACCGCTAGACCCAAGGTGGACATTACTTACGAAAGAGTGAATGTGGGGTTGCAATGCTGTGACCAAAAATAGTGCTACTATAGTCAATTATTCCACGCAAACTTTACACCGATCTTTTGAAGATAATGATCGATGCAATTACCTTGTATAAAACGTCTAGATCAGATAACATGTTACATCGATACGCTTCAGAATAATTCTAACCTCAGCAAGGTTAAAAAGTTCACGTGTGCCTTCGCCAATAACACTTCAAAGACAGAGTTATCTCCCATGAAGTTTGTCCACCGCCAGACGTCTTTTTGGAACCCCAGCCTGTAATTTTTCAACAACAGGCTCAAGCAGAAAATGAACTTCCTCTCGCTTGTGACGGGAAAGATTATGCACAGGCGTAATGATATCTCTGACTTAAGGCCACTTCTCAATAAACGATCCAATTTCAAGGCTGCTCCATGTTGCAGCGTGAGCGGGCGAAATTGTAGGTGCTCTGTAAGGCCATTTTCAAAGTTACTGAAAAAATTGCGGAAGGGAAGATTATATTTTTATCTCAGAAACATTGAAATATTAGTAGTCATAGTAGTCATTGTTATTTGTTCAAAGAATACTGCCTCTTTCTGAATCGGATGCAATCCCATCCAACTCTCATATATTTGGTTGTTATCAAGACTGACTACAGTTGGAATGAAGTGAGGGCTTCCCTCCATTGGTCTTGGTGGCATGAAAGTGATCAGCTGATTAAGGATAGTTTCGGTAAAGAGGACGCCTGTCAAACGAATTCCTAGTGTGACAGCAGCAGAAATGTTGGTATGATTTACTATAGGTCGTATTCTTGAATCAATAACAAATATTCAAACTGAGACATGATAATTGTAGTTTTTGTTGTTGTTTGTATTCTTCTTTTGATTTTAGTGCATTATGGCTGTAATCAAACTAAAGCAAACAGGAATAAACGCAAGACGAGACAAACCAGCGACACATATAAGAGCATCTCCCACGCCATCGGCAACGATCACAACCAATATTCCAGGAAATCAAACACCAATTCCAAATCATTTAGCTGTGCATTGCTTGCTGTAGCCATATTCGAAGGCGGAACCCTGGTTGGATGCTTGTTGATAATTAAAGGCAAACATACAGTGAAACTACTCATAATAAGGAAACCGAAACAAGCGACGACACATTCATTAAATATCATTTTATATGATTCTTTTTTGTTCACGTGACAACACGTATCCGTCTCACTAAAAGCTTTAATAAAATGGACATGTTTTGCTAAAATCGTATGTTTCATGCGTGTAAACAACGTACCACAAAGTCATGTTTGCTGCAGCTAACTGCAGAAGGACATTCCTCCAGGATTGTCGTTTCCAGAACGTAGTAAGTTACAGCTTGTTCAGCTTAACCTCATCAAGTGAATACTAATGCATTACGTGACCGTGTCACAACTGGTTGGGCCTATTATTGTGTAGGGGTGCACCTTTGTCAGTGTCAGTTGATTGTCAACATGTCCGAACAGCCGAGACAAAGTAGCCTTTTGACATCTCAGTGTCGAGAAATCACCAGCAATGTCCTAACTTTCATTAAACTTAAAAAGAACAGCTACAGATGGTTTAATGTTTCCGATCCGGGCTTTTAGGCAGCGAGCAGCAACATTAATAGCATTCTCTGCTCCCCTATTTAATGAAGTTAACTCGACCTGCCGTTTGTGCCATTTGACCTCCCGGGTCATGCATATGTAGAGTAGCTCAGGTCAAGCTGAACAAGCTGTTAGAAAGATCACTTTGAATTATATGAATTATTAGCTCCACTGTAAAATTAGAATTATTAGTTAGTGTTCTTACTGTAAAAGTACTCTGATTGAAACATGCCAAACATGTTTCAAGAAATCTCATATTGTCATATACTAAGATTATATTCTACTAATTGGGACACCTCGTGCACTTGAATCACTGTACATTGGATACTTGGCTTACCACAACTACCAACCTGGTGTTTATTTGTTCACTACATTAATCTGAAACAAACAGTCCAACCACACCAATTACCAACCTTTTCAAAATAGCATGCCTATAATCGACACATAACTGAAAGGTCGAAACTTTGCTCTGACAAGTTGATTAGTTCCACCACTGAAGACTATCCTGAACATATGATCGCTGACAGTAAAAATCTGGTTCACGAAAATGTCCAATTCAAAGAAGAAACCAAATAAAATATACGTGTGTACATTGCAGGGGATGAAATATTACCCTTGCGTTTTCTTCCAATGATTACTCTCTTCAATAATGAATCCTCACTATTCTTAAATGTCAACTCTGTTGGGAATGAGTCACCATTCGTTAAACCTATACACCTGTTCAATCAATATAGAAATGTCATTTCATCTGATTCAGAAAACGCAGTTAGCCAATTTATGTGGCCCAGCTTTGTATAGAGTAAATCTTGCCCAAAATCGGATTAAATTTCCATTTCAACACCTGCAAGTTGAGTCAAAGGAAATACGTAAGTGTGTTTAGAATATGAGTGATGATAACAGAAGGTCTTCGGTATTAAAGTCCGTTTGGGTTCAAATGAAAACGATGAATGTTTTAATAACTCGAAACAAGTGCACAGACATAAATAAGACACATGGTTCTCCAACATCTG
>VKKT01000295.1:217915-237519 GCA_008038995.1 Haliotis laevigata
TCGAACCCGCGACCTTCCGCTCTCTGGGCGGACGCTCTAACCACTGCACCACGGAGGCGGTCAAACCCTTAAAGAGGTGTATGGGGAGGACAATTACGAAAACAATACAAACGAAACGGAATTCGAACCTATAATCGTTGTATTTGGTCAAGTCCAAGAGACGCAACTGTGCTCAAAAAGATGAAAATATTTCGACGACACGGGCACCCGTGCCCCTGTTCATAAAGTCGTATTATAGCAGTGAAGATTTACTTATAATAACGACTGCATGCATATTCTCAGTATCTCTTCTCAGGTGATTGGCGATTTTTGACGAAACGATATTGAACGATTGTCCTAGCAATCGATGGTGGAGAAGCAATAGAGATGACGTTGTCACAAGAACAGTCACAAGAAAGAGAAAGCTGCCTTAGGCAATTGCATCGGTAGAAATGGTGGCACACAGAACTTATTTCATATACTTTCACTGAAAAACAAGTTCCGCAATATTCCAGGATACAAACCTTTATGAAATACCAGGAGACTGGCGAAGAAACTAATATTTGAAGAAAGACAGATCTGATTTGAAAAATTAAACTGGAACTCTTTCTAAAAAGGAATTCGCGACATGTACAGCCACTCTTCTGCGACGTGAACAAAACTAGTTCATTACAGCATCCTCTCAATGGTATACAGGAAGGTCTAGATCTATTTGTTTGAATACAACCTCGTCAACGTTTTATGTGTACGGCACCTCACACATGTTTCTACGTATTATTACCAAAATTAATGACCCTAAGTAATAAAGAGGTCGTAACTCAGATTTACACATTGTCTTTCTACTAAAGATTAACAATAAATGTCTCGAAGACACGGGATTTACGACAGCAATAAATTCGTGACTGATTATCCGTACTTTTCCAAAGCTGGTTATATCTCGTAGTTAGGCGCTAATTAACTACATGCACTCGTATCTCAAGTAAAAATAATAAACGAAGGATTTTACAACTCAGTCACCAGGCTACTCACGCAGACCAAAGTACATGATATTAATCCTTCGAGCAATTAATGCGAATTAGTTGCTGCAGTTAAAACACGTGGCTCAATCGGTGTCAAGGTCTTTGATTGGGTCAAATAACTTCCACAAACCTTAATACAGTTAACAAAATGAATACAGTACGGTTCAAAATGAAAATAAAATAAAATGCTAAACGATCATTGATATTTTATTGCGATTTTTAAACGTTGATTTGGTGAAGATACCGTTATCAAGATCATGGTCATGTTAAGAATTTGAATTTTAAAACGCTAAAACAACTAATGTTAAAAATTATGTGACTGGATCAATGACAAGCAGTTCTGAGACCAGGTGTTTGCGAAGGGATAAGAATTCCAAGCTCACCATACTCTCAAAACGTGCATAAAGACATCCAACAGTGCAGTCGAATCCCCAGTAAGAACACAAGGGTTTTCGAATTGGGTTCTTTCGACATATTGACATGTACTCGATTATTTGTTGCCAAATCACTTTCGTTTTCCCTCCTATAAATAACGGCCTATCTTGTCTCCCACGACTGAGTAATTCTGACATATCGTGGCTACGCCAAACTAAAACATTCCCAAGTTGCACTTTCATTCAAAAACGATCCCTCACTGCTGAATGGTTTAAGCTTGTTTCATTTTTTTCTGTCAACACTCAACAATATGCAATCCCTATGCCAGCGGTCTATACATTATCGCGTCTGCACAATCCAGCGGCTGGCATCATGGTCCATTAAAGACGCAATTGGAACACGATGACATGCATCAGCGAGATCAGTGAGCCTGACCACCCGATCCCTTCAGTTGTGTCTGAGAGCGCACTTACATTAGTTCTCTCTTGTAACAAATGTGAGCCATTTCGAACCCGTAAGTTTACAGGCCTAATAACAATGTGTAACCCTCAGATACCGAATACAAACCGTCACCAATGTCACCCGGAAGGGACGGAGCCGCTAATTGGATTGCTTCAGATAGAATATCATGTGATTTATTTACAATCTGAGCATTCGTGGGCATCCTTGAGTGCTTTAGCACCACTTTAACAACATTCGGATTAAACCGTGGGTGACAACACGTATAACACGCGTGGGGAACTGAACCCGGGCCTACGGCATAATGAAGACGCTACACCAGCGCTCCGGTCATAATTATGTGAAAAGATACATTGGGACATGGTAACAGCTGCACGTAAACGGTACTGATAAAGATGGCTCAAAGTTAAAAAGTGTTGAAATAGCAATGATCCTTCTCATGCGTCATTAGGTCGTCCTTTAAACATCAAGTTATTTTTTAAGAGAGATAATAGACGGACAAGGAATTTTACTTCAATCTGGTGTTTAATTCATTCACCATAGGGGCTTTTCCTGACAGCACCTGAACTATGCTTCGGCATACACTTTGTTATACGCGAATTGAGAAATAAAATATTGAATTTCAAACTAATCGTTGTCACTTGTAACTAGATAGATATACTGACTGACCCGGAATCTCAAGATTTGTATTTGATCTTACTCAGGGGAAGATTAAATAGCAGATGAGAATATGAGAGAGATTGTGTTATTTACGTCAAAATCAGAGACATTAACGGAGCATCACATTGATAGTTAATCATACATTGAAAATCGTGACAGCTGGATTATTATTTCTGCCAATCAGCCGGAAAAATGCTCTGACAATATACATTCCTTCTAACAGACGCAGACAGATTCTACCGACTTGGCGTCTGTATATTCATAAGAATATTATCTACAGATTGTAGCTTCCTTCTAAAAAGGGGCGGTTGGGCAGCCTAGTGGATAAAGCGTTGGCTCGTCACGCCGTAGACCCGGGTTCGCATCCCCACATGGGTACAATGTGTGAATCCCAATTCATGTGTCCCCCGCGGTGATGTTGCTGAAATATTGCTAAAAGCGGCGTAAAACTACACTCAGTCAGTCCTTCTAAAATACTTTATTCACCACTGAACATACTTGGACAGAACAGAAACCTGAAATTGTGGGTTCGAATCCCGGTTTGGTCACGATTGTGTTTCCGAGTGTGTCAGCACCATATTCATGCTCATGAGTATCTCCAAAGGGATAAACATCTGATGCCTGAATCAAGATATGCTTTTTCTCTCATTAAACTGATTCTCTTTGGTGTTACTGGCAAAGAGATCATAATCTCGGACATCTCACTGCTCCTAAATAGGTAAAACGCAGCCTCGTGCTTTACTTTTGCTTCCACTATGACCACCAGTACATATTTACTGATTCTGGTAGATCGATGTTCAGACTGTTGATCACTGGATTGTCTGGTTCCGACTATATTATTTGCAGACCGCCGGTATACAGCTGGGATATTATCGGCGTAAAACTAAACTCACTCACTCACTGACTCTGGTTCTGTATAAAAGCAAACAAAAAAGAGACTGACTGACCTTTCACGAGTCATGAAAATAGAAAAATCGTTCCACAACGTTTTTTTGTTTGTAGGAAAGAATTACTTGAATGTCTGTGTTGGTAGCAACTAAAGCGTATTAAGCGTTGTCTGCCTCCTCGGCTCGTGTACATATCTCTTCCATCATTGTCACGACTATAGAAGAATATCGCATGTCAAACATCTGGCCATTTTTCTTTTGAATGGTGAGATATGGGTTTCAATACAACCGGAGCTGAGCGCTTCGTTCTGCTGACTTAATCACTGCACGATAATAAGCTTCGATTAAAAGCAAAGCGCAATTTCCTCCTATTATTCAAAACAGTTTACTGTAGATCGCGCTCACAATACACGGAGATTGTGAGAGGGTTATCACTGCGACCAAACCGGATCCAAGCCATTATGTTCCAGGTTAAATACACCGAGGTCCATTTAACGTTTAAAGATTTTCCTTTTCCACAGAAAGCTCAAACGATTTAGGACGAACTGAAAATCGTATTGTGTAAAATCAAAACGAATAGTCTCTAATGTTAGACCTATATTCTTTGCATGCTGTGTTTGTAATTTGAAATTAATGGTCCAAAAGGTCTTCCGGAAAGATGCAGCATTAACGAAAAGAATATATGTCTTGGTAACTGAACAAAGCTTTTTTCGAAGTCTCCACAATTTCAATACATGTACACTTTATCTGTTCATCTGATTTATTTGTATAAAATCAGACACACAGTGTAATCTTTAAGAAACATTTCATACCTACAAAATTGACAAACGTTATGGATAACAACGACAGTGCGACGTCTCGCTACAGATTCTTATACCGTTGTTATTCCTGCTTGACAACGGTACAAGAATCTGCATCGAAACGTCGACAACGGTACAAGAATCTGTATCGAAACGTCGCACTCTCGTAAAAAAAAAATTGTAATCCATGAAGTTTGTCAATTTTGTACTTCCCAGCTTCTAAAAAGACACTCAAAGAAAATTCATATCTAAACATTAAGAGCTGAGAGTGATATTTACAAACGTTATGGATAACAACTTGTTTTATTTCGTGAGAGAGACGTTTCGATAGTTTCTTGTATCGTTGTCAAGCATTCCGTATCCATGGAGTTTGTCAGTATTGTATTACTCAACTTAAAAAATGCCACAGTTCTGTATTTTCAATACCACACACACTTACTGACAAATTAGGAGAGAATTGAATATAATTGTTCTTGTCAAGTATTGGAACAAAGATGGGAGTTTACAATGTATCTTCATGTGCGTTGATTTGGTTTGGTTGTTGTTTAACGCCGCACTAAGCAATATTCCAGCTATATGGCGGCGGTGTGTAATTAATCGAGTCTGGACCAGACAACCCACTAATCAATAGTATGAGACTAAGGAATCGGGTGGACAGGCTCGCTGATATGTCGTATCCCAATTGCTTACATCGATTATCATGCTATTGATCATTGAATTGTATGGTCCAGTGTGGATTATTTACACACTGTCGCCATATAGCTGGAAATTGGCTGAGTGCGGCGTTAAACAACAAACCGACAAAGATTGTCCATATGGCTTGTCCCTACGACACCAGCAGCCATTCACACTATTCGCACAAATAGCATGTATTTGTTGTATTCCCCATCACTCTTGTCATTTTGTCTTGTGGAGTATCATATCACTAGTTGGCCTTCCTCAATTCACAGATAATGTTAATCATTAAAATATGAAAAATCAGGCTGACATAACTCTACCTTGCCCAACACCCTGTATAAATGGAACTATCTTTTTGGTTGTATCATATATAAGCACAACTGCCCGTATGGCTGTGGAAGAGTAACTTCGCTACCTTGCCTTTGACAGCAAGGTCATATAATTTGACAAAGAGATCCGCATTTCGAAAGCGTTTTCGTATCCAAAAATGCAACAAACACTTCAAGGCAGAACACTTATTTAAAACTTTGAATACAGACATGGTTGCTCCGTGTTCTTTTCCGTAACCAGACCATAAAACATTGGGAAAGGATTGAAGGTTACTGGGTGTGTATGTTTCTATTCTATAATTTTCACTAAGAGTTTAGACGATGCAAGAGTTATGCCTCTATAGTTAAAGGGGTCATGCTTGTTGTTTATGCCTTTAAATACAAGCAGTCTATTATCATACCTTGTCTGAAAGCTCGTGCGTAGCACTGGAAAGCAAGTATTCAGTTGAACAGGTGTTTGTTGTTCCTACAAATGCCTCTCCTCCAAATATTAAGTGCTCATTTGTGATACCGTCAGGTCCTGGAGATTTGTTTCTTTTAAGATTGTTTATATATGTGATCAGACTTCTGTGATTTCTGTTAACAGGATATTATCTAGTTCTTTGTGTTTACAACCATTACCTTCAGTAACAGCGTACAGTTTTGATACAGTGGGACGGGTAAGTGGACTAACAGGATCAGGTCGGGATCGCTGACTTGGTTGATGTATTTCATCGTATCTCAGCTGCATATATTGTTGCTCAAGATCGTAATCGTTGACGGAAACCATTGAGCTGGAAAATTGCTGAGAGGGACATAAAACAAAACGGAAACAAACAGGCTATCCAGTCCGCATATAATTCCCGATCCATGTGCATAAAGTAACAGATCAGCAAGAAAGAGGAGCTCGTTGGGATACTAACTTCTCACGTAAAGGTCTTGCCCCCAATTTTCTACATACATCACTGAGGAAGTTGGCATATTGCTTTCTCTTTAAGCACCCAGTGGCGTTTACTTGCATTTAGACAAATGGTTCTGACCTTTCAAAAAAACAATATATGTATATATATAGCTTTCCTTATGTTGTGTTATTCTTTTTTTGCGTTGGAGAGCGTGTAAGTCGAAAACTCAAATGTTTTGACAGGGCTGATCTCAGCTTACTTCAAAGATTGTAAAAGTCAAATCTGTTTGAACTTTTGAGACTCCACATGGTATCAATTCCAGTCCCATAAAATACCTTCTGTGAATAGTAAGAAAATACAACCCTCCTTGGTGGTTTTACAGATTATCATTGTTGAAACGGGGGATTTGTGTTTCATATGCTGGTCTCAGAAATGTATCTTCATTTGCAAGGATTGTTATTGAGCTTTGCAATCAAATATGGCATTACTTCATATCTTACTTAAGTAATTGCGTAGATCGAAGCTCATGTTGTTGAACATCGGATTGTCTGTCCAGACTGGATTATTTACAGACCACCGCCACATAAATGGAATATTGCTGAGTGCGGCGTAAAACTAAAACTCACTCACCCACTCAATTGTTCACCTGAAATAATTCGGGAAGGTATGGTATAAGTCAAAACAGGCAGTTGCATCGGACATAATTTTTGTCACTGATGCCTCAAATTTGGAAATGTCCTCCCCATTTCTACCATAAAACTACTTGAAAGTCTTACTGAGGCCTTCAATGTTGTAACCGTGATCAAACAACTTCTGAGTAAGAGTTGTATGACGATCTTTCAATAAACAGTTTCAGTGTTCACAATACCAGCAGAATGATCACACAGTGAACTATATGACTCCAGCAATCCAAACAGAAATTTACAATGACATTATATAGCCATTTGCCGTTTCAACCATAGGTTGTGTAACACTAGTCCGTGCCCTTAACACTTTAATTGAAGTTATGAAAGACAGAAATTAACTTCATATTAAGCATAAATGAAATGACAAAATACAGGTAATTTTAAAACATAATATGAGCTCGTTTTTTAAAAGCAAGGGAACATAATCCTATGATTAGCGTATAAAACAACATTGGGTTATATTAAAATGCCCGTTTTGGTGAATCGATTTGAACTTCAATCAATAATTCTATCTTATCCGAGCTCGACTTTGCAATGACATTTAGGTTTTGCCACTACGTGAAAGGACTTAAGTTGAAATATGTGATAAATTAATGATACTTGGTTTGCGCAAAGTTTCATGTCAACCTTAATTACCCTGTGCCTATAGAAAAACACTAAGCTCGAATGAGGTTTTCGTGTTGAAAATACTTTAACAAACATGTATGATAATCTTGAATACTTTTTTCCCAATTAGACACTTCAAAGCGGATCACAATTTTGTTGGTAATTGCATTTGGAGGTTTCGTAATGCCTGCCTTTGAAGATAAAACCTAAATGGTTTAATGCAAAAACAAATATTGGTAGAGATCAACAATGCAATAGAGAGGGTGCAGGGAGAGGTATTCTACGGAGAATGAATTGAAACACCTACCTTCATGTACAAGAATGAATGCCCTGCTTGCATACCCAACATGACTATTATTTCAGATAAAACGAAAAGAGTAGCTCGAAGACTTATTATTCTTGCTTTTGGTCTTAAATGTGAGAAAGGACTGAGTACCTTTTTGAATTTTCAGAGTTTGCAGGTAAGTAACAGAGGTGAAAAAACTCTGATAAAGTGAAAGAGTGATCGCGGTTCAACATCACTTTTAGCTATAAACTGGGGGCAATCGAAATGGGCGAATTCGAACACGGCTGGTGGAAAAACACACAATACCATCTATATAAAACGTAATACATATATTCGTCTTCCAATGGTATGTTCCATAACTGCCAAATACTTTGCGGTTGGAAACTTTACTCCTATAACCGATGTGCCTGCAACAAATGTCATGAACTGCAATGTGAAAAATTGTGATATGCAAAACCTCTCTTCTCACGGGTCACATTAAGAAAAACCATAACAGACTGGGGAATCAGTCAGAAAGTAATCTGCGAGACATGCAAAAAACACATGTTTGAGCATCATTTAGATGTTGGATTGTACTCTTCCTTCCTACATTTTTGTTCTGTAGGTTGATTGCATTTGGTGTGAGAACAGCTCACATATCATGGTATAACTGAATAACAGATGACTTCAATGTCGAGATGTCTTAGAATGTAGCGACTCTGTGAAGGTGATGCTTAGACAATGTTCCGTGAGGTGAATTTCGATACGCACTAAGTACTATCCCATGGAAAAGACATGCAGTTTTCAGTTTTTAAATAATGAATATATCCTCTAGCCAGTTTCCATTCAAGGGACCAGTGAAGGTCTGGGTTAGAATATTGATCTTCAGTAACCCATGCTCGTCGTAAGACCGGGACCGGGTGGTCAGGTTCGCTGACTTGGTTGACCCATGTCATCGGTTCCCAATTGCGCAGATCAATGCTCATGCTGTTGATCACTGCATTGTCTGGCCCAGACTCGATTATTTACAGACCGCCGCCATATATCTCGGCGTAAACCTACACTCACTCACTCACTCCATTCAAGGACACAGAGAGAGTGAATGAGTGAGTGAGTGATTGAGTATGTTTTCCCGCTTTTAGCAATAGCAAGGCGGGAGACACCAGAAATGAGCTTCACACATTATACCCATGTGGGAAATCGAACCCGGGTCTTCGCCTAGCGAACGCTTCAACCACTAGGCTACCCCACCGCCCATAGCGAGAGAGAGAGAAACAGAAAAAAAGAAAGTCCAAGTGACATGACAGTGTATGAGAGCCATAGCACAATATTGCAGTTATGTCAGAACACCTTTTTTATTGGCCTTTCAATCAAACCTAATATTTCATTTAGTTGACACAGTTTTAGAATGTTCCCTGTATTCGCTAAAATGGAATTGTGAAGTAAGTAATCTCTGCTTTGGCTGTCAGCCATGTCTATCTGATAACTGTCAATTGTTGATTAAAAATATTGGTGACCATAACACGCTTACAGCATGAATTGATCAGGATCTGTGACCTGGTTGCTTACGTGTCAGCGTTTCTAAAAAAATTGATGACACGTATATATGTTATCCTCTGGTTTCTTAAAGGATTTAAGGAAGGACTTTTGTATATGTATTTCCATTCTTAATCTTGATGCATATATACGAAAGAAATAATGTGTCACATGTCTCTAATATATCTACCTCAGGTTGGTAAAACCGCAGGCGAAAATTGGCTATTTGACCATTATTGAACAATATTATTGATCATCTAAAGAAATTAGGCCTACATTTGTAGCCAGATTTGGTCCTTGATTCTAACATTCGAGGCAGAAAGTATGATTCGTGTCAATACTGTAAAGGATAATGACAGAGAGGAGCACGTTTAATGCCCTTGGGGATGACATTCATTCTGACACATTGCCCTGAACCTTTAGCGACAGATGTAACTATACCCATGATCACAGCGTATCCAGTTTTCGAATCGGATTCAAAACGAAGCTATTGTAGCCCACGGATCCAAAAATATATATCAATACACTGAATCGTACATTATATACAGACTTTGTGTCCGTTTATTTGTTCATTTGTTGACAACTGTGTGTTTGATGGTTGTCGCACAATCTTTTAAGAGATCCTAAATGTACAGTGCGTCCCATTCAAACCTCATATCATTTAACTGCAAACAGGTGAAAGGTGGTTCATATATAACACTGAAACATTTTGTCAGCAAAGCTTCTTTTGATAAGAGTATTATGAAGGCACAAATCAGTTTCCAACAAAAACAACTTGATATCTCGCCGGGGCGGTGGGGTACCCTAGTGGTTAAAGCGTTGGCTCGTCACACTGAAGACCCGGGTTCGAGTCCCCACATGGGTACAATGTGTGAAGTCCACTTCTGGTGTCCCCCGCCGTGATGTTGCTGGAATATTGGTAAAAGCAACGTAAAACCAAACTCAGTCAGTCAGTCAGTGATATCTCGCCTGCAAAACAACCTATTAAGCTCCATGTTAACATTTCATTTACTAGTCTCTTCAAAATCATAGCATGGTCAGGATTATGAAGCTTGTTTGTTCTTTGAAAAATCCTCTCTAAGACATCTTTGAACTTATCTTGCATGTTAAACACAAACGAACTGTTGACTGAAAGACTGAAAGTACAGATGCTTTTGATGTTTAGTGTCATGCTGTAAAGACTTGTTTGTGTTAGATACTCTACTGCTCTTCTGTCAAGTGTCATCAAACGTTCTGTCCATCTCATTTCAGATGGATATCGTTATCTGTGTTTAATTTACATTTATTATTCAACCATGGTACACGTTGTGTTTACAACCATAACAGATTCGTAATCAACATTTCCAAATCATTGTCAGAATGCCGGATGATCAATATTGTTCTGTGCTTCAAAGGAAATATTAACCATATTGTTTATTAATGTTTGTTTATTTCTAAAGGGCAGTATCTTGTATTGAGTGGTTCGGACAGACTTCCTAGATCACGGAACGCTACCTGTCTATGCCATGACAAATTATGTTTTCATCTGCAGGATACATTTCAAAATGATTACTTGATTGTATTTGGCAATGCTATTTTCGTTTACATAGATTTATTCTGTTCTGAAATCGCATTGGATGAACAGAGACAGTTACGTTTATATTACCGTTTTTCATGTTTATCATGTAAACATGATTATTGTTGTTTTGCATTTAAAATTACATTTATACATCACTGTCAAACAGTTCCTGTTATATATTTAAACTGGTACTAAGCTGTTTCCCCACTCCCTTTGCGCGCGCCAACATGCGATATGCAAGACGGGGCCGAGCTTACTTCCGGTACCAGATTTCCGGTGACAGGCGTATATTCAAGAACTAGTTCTGAGTCTAGATTTTCGAAGCTCTCTTAGCGCTAAGATAGTCGTTAGTGCCATTCATTAACATTAACTTACGACTATCTTAGCGCGAAGAGAGCTTAAAAAACCTAGGCCCTGGTTCCAAATTGTTCGACCGACAAATATGACTTTACTAGACCATACCAAGTGTGCAACCATGCTTGGCTGTCACAGCTGTTGACAGTCGTAATAGTTGTCTAATTTGGACTGTCGACTGAAAACCATGTGGCTATTCGAAAAGGTTTGTCACCGGAAGTACCGAGGTCTCGCGAAGCGCCGTAACCTACTTACAGGACATGAAAGTAGGTTTCAGGATTACAGGATAATGTTTCTAGTCATATCAGCTTTTTTGAAACATTCAGGTACTTCATGTCGTACTAAAATACATCATCTCAGGGAAGCATATATACTTGTTTGAGGCCTAGACCTATGCAACGAAACTGTTGTAGTGCATTGTGCCAGTTTCCACATCACGTCTCTGTAATAATACCCATGGTCCCTAGCATGGTGATCTAACTTCAGTTGTTGGCAATATATAGCCCGTTGTTATATTGTATTGTCATCTATAGTTAAAAAATATTTTAGTGTTTATTACTAGTTTTAAATTGAAATCTGCGATAATCTAGTTGTTTTATAGTCCTTCGCTGACAGTTTTTTTCAAAATGTAATTTACATTTTATTTATTGTAAAATTATAACTTGATTGTAGTCACGATATGGCTGAAATATTGCCGATGTGACTTAAAATTTTAACTCACTCACTTTGTAATAATATGTTTCAGCATTAACAGAGATGTTATTATATGCATACCAATGACGAAGATTTGTGACACACCGTGTTCCTACTTGCTGGCATAATGTCATCGTTAACAAGGCAAGTCATCAATAAACTCATTTTATATGGTAGACTCAAAATAACATTCTCGACAGTGTTTGTTGTGGAGGTATTTTGGAAGTCAAAGCTCTAAATATTCTCTTCATAGTTTAGGTCTTATTCTGTTTTTAAAGCCTGTTCTTTGCAGTTTTGTGACGTGACAATCATTCTGATTCCTTTCTTATATATTTTGGCCTGGACTTTAATCGTTTTGGTACCGTTACACGGACTGAAAATATCTGAAATAGTTACGGCTTCATCGTGAGATCGACTGCTGACTAATGTGCCATCTTTTATTACTAAATCCTGTTTTATAGGGCCAATAATCACAAAGGGGTACTCCTAAAATGACAACCAAAACGGATGGACACATAATATACACAAAAACATTCCCTCGGAAGATAGATACACCCTTTGTACATTAGAACCGAACTAATGCCTTATTTTTCGCCAACCCCGGACGGGGTTTATGAGAGTGATCGCAGTTTGAATTGTAGGCTTCTAGGGGCAAATGTGTTGATATACAAGTGTAAACGCTGTATTAATTCAAATGTCCTCATCTACCAAAATAGTGCAGTTGATTGTTTGCTTTCATGTTGCACAGTGTTGTGAACTCGTGATCATAAAATCCAACTTTCGTTTTGAAAATAATTGCTTTTCTCCCTGTAATACATTATCATCTCTAAGGATAAGAGTCATAAGGAATGGGTCAACAAATGAACGGATCACTCGGGACCACTGGGTTCTTTTGCTTCCTACATGACCTAAAAGTCAATGTAATGATCACGGATGCCTCCCCAGGGATGAACACACTGGAAACCTATTTTTCTGAAAGATGAACAAAAAAAAGGTTGAAAAGGAAATGGTGTTGTCTCAGTATCGTTTGGGACAAGTTCATCCAAAACAGATGTATTTGAACGGAACGACAGCAATTAATATAATATGAGACAGCATTCCCTTGCAAACATTTTGAAATAACATGTGTCTTAAATATATTAATACAATGCATGTTGTAAAAAGTATTAATTTAAAATTATGTTTCAGAAAAGTTCAAAGCTGTAGGGAGATTGCTTGAGATCAAACCCCACTATTGGAAAGTGGAGATCATCAACCTTGTCATAGCGTCAATGGATAATTCTTACTCTACATATTTGTACATGATCTGAACAGTTGGAACAGTTTTATGCAGGGTATTAAGACATTGCGTGCAGAATTGGCTATTTGACTAATTTTGAACGATACCATGTTCTGGTATACATGGGCAGTAATGGATATACCTGACAGCTGGCGGAATGAGTTTATTCCAGAACTGTCTCTTCTTTTTGCAGTGTCTCCATTCTACTAATGAAATCATGACGCACTGACCCAATCCGAATGACTTTTAAGCGGATCCTGAAAGATGACTCATGGCGTTTTATGACTTATGGTGGTTGTCTAAAAATGTTTTCATTGCCTTATATACTCTCAGTTTTTGCTTCTTCCAATGAATATCTTAGGTTAWTATTCAAGCACTGTTACGAAAACGATCAGGAGGAAATTCATACATTCATGGAAAATACCTCGAAACATTATAGACAGAAAAATGAGGAAAATGTTTTAAGATTTCGAGAAAATCTGCCAGAAGTTTCAATGCTAGAAAAATCCATGATCATCTTTTAAGTTTCAGGTTACGAATCACAGAAACTGTTTTCGCGTCGGTTTGAAGAATGGTACAATGATAAACATAGTAAGTTTACCAAAAAAGTGCTAAGATATTTCATGTAACTGGTTAACCTCTTGCAAATCCTTTGAGTTAATCCACATGTCTCAACAACGATTCTGTGCATATACAAAGACAGTCCTTGGCCAGCATGATTATCATATGTGCACTTCTCCAGTCCATATTATTCTGTGACAAGTACACGGGGCACCTTCACTGCCGTGGCTATATGTATTTATCCGTTTAGCAAGAGATGCCAGGTGAAATCACGTGTGGTGAGTGAGTGAGTGAGTTTAGATTTATTCCTGCTGTATGACGGTGGTATGTAAGTGACGGAGTCTTGTCCAGACAATTCAGTCATCAACAGCATGAGCATGTATCTACACAAATGGAGTACGGTGACATGTGTCAACCAAGTCAGCGAACCTCACCACCCGATCCCGTAAGTCGCCACTTACAGCAATCATGGGTTACTGAAGGTCAATTCTCACCGGATCTTCACGGGTCGAAATAGTGTGTAAATAGGAGCCACACAGCCCTTTCCACACCCATAAGAAATCTCTGCTAAAAGGAGAGTTGATTGTACAATTGTGATTATACCATGAGTATATTTGTTTCAGCAGAATTACAGCTATACGATGTTGTTTGTAAACAAATCGAGTCTTGGCCAGACAGTGATTGTCACCAGACTGAACATGAGTCACTAAGGTGAGCGTACATGTATCCTGTCCCACCGGTGTAAAAACTTCTCACCGACTCGCTCATGAGTACAATTTGATTGGAAGGCTATGTTTAGCGTCAACTATTTTCCATTCGGACTCAAAACGAAGCTATTGTGGCAAACGTGTCAAAGGTATTCACACAACAGGAAGATGGCATTATACATTTGATTACAGAGAATATACTTTTATCCGTGTTGTTTTTGGATGTCTCTGTATCATGTTTGTCACAACATCTTTATCTCAATGTACACCCCAAACCCGGAACCGGTTAAATATTAAAGGTAAAAAAGAGAACGGTGGTTTAAATATATAACAGTGGAAAACTAAAACCACAAGATTTGAGTATTATGAAGGCACGGATCTTTTACAAGCAAAATAGAATTATTAAATATCAAACAACCTAGGCTCCATTTTCATTTATTCGTCTTTAAAAAACAAAACAAAACAAGATCAGATTATGCAACACTGTTCGGACCTTAAAAGATCCTGTCTGAGACATCTTTGAACTTATCTGATGTGTTTTAAAGCCAAACGAACCATTGATTGATTTAGTCATGCTGTAAAGATTTATTTCTGTTAGATCCTGTTCTTCTGGCAAATGGCATCAAACCTTTTGTCCATCTTATTCCAGATGGGTATCGTTTTCTGTGTTTAATTTTCATTTGTTATGTAACCATTGTGTTTACAACCATAACGGGTAATCAACATTTCCAGATCAGTGTCAGAACGCTGGAAGAGCTCTTGGGAATAGGCATCCATACCGTTCTGTGCTTCAAGGGAAATATTAATCATCATGTTTGTTTATTTGAAAAGCGTGGTATCTTTCATAGATTGGTTCATATAAACTTTCCAGGTCTGCGGTATGATCCATGTTATCTCCACCTAAGTATTGATCTGTATGCTACAGCAGAAACTGGTCACTTAATTGTATTTAGTAATGCTTATTTCTGGCATAGATTCATTCATTTTTTTAAGTACATGATCACGAAAAACCAAATATTTGTTTAGTGTACTATCATTTTAGCAGCCCATTCTGTCGGTGATATCATTCCAATGCCTGAATTATTGTTATAATCATATAAGATCAAACCCATGGTTTTTACATACTAATACACAAGATGTGTAGTGTGCAGTATGTGTCTGGCTTCCGCGCCATTGTATGCTATTCATATTGAACAAGGTGTGAAAAAAATATACATTGATGAATGGAGACTGAAGTCTATTGTAAAGCGCGTACAACTGAGAGATGATTTTGTTAGCAATGACCTGGCTATTTCATGAAGAGAGTACTGGTTCTTTGTTTCAGAATAACGCCCAGATGTTTACAGGTATAGTTTGCTGGAAAACACATGATGCGTCACGTTTTGGTGCGCTTTTCGCTTTTTCCGTCAGGTTTGATATGTGTTTTGATGGTAATCCGGCCATTTTGACGTGACCATCCAGTTAGCTCATAAATGATTACGTGCACACACATGTGTATGAACTGTTAAGCCACACACACAGAGAGCGACAGGGTGGTCCAATCTTACACGGCCTCATTTTACGACGATGTCGTATTGGCCACAGTCGGTTTACTCACGACTATCTGTTGAAAACAGATGGACCTCCCATGTATGTCTCTTGCGATGAAGTGTTCACCATCAAGCATATTTTCTTGACTGTGTACTTTTCGATTGCAAGGGATTCACATTATAATGCGAGAAATCTAAAAGATCTATTTTCCCGCGTGAGCGGACATCTCATTGTTAACTTCCTGAGGGAAGTTGACCTGTATCATAAATTGTATCTTTTTAAAGAGAATAACGAATTGCTTGCTTTTGTATTTAGTGCTATGACATGTTCTGCTTTTAAATAAAAATGTAACGTATATATATATATATACTCTTTTGGACCCTGTACTTAAAATGGTAATGGATGGAATCCCGTCACTATATGGCTGGGTTAATGCCGATGTGACGTAAAGCCCAACTCAACTCAACTCACAATCACAGAGGTTCTTTTTTCTGTCTCGCACGAAATAGTATCAAAGACGAACACACATAGTCAGGCTTATATGTGCCAGGTTCATTTCTTGTCGCTTTCAGGTCTATATCACACAGTCGTAAACATTAAACATTGTCAGACATTGCCTTGTTGTTTGAAGTGCGTGCTTCACCGACGAACGTCAACCAAGCCACACACAAGCGTACATGTCGAGATTTCTTTATTCATACTAGCCATAAAATACACGGCCATCAGCAGGTTTGTTACAGTACCATTTGTCTTTTACACCAAGCCACCGGTTAAATTGTCTTGGCAATTTAAGACCAATTGAGTCGTATCTGTGTTCAAAGCAAGTACAAGCACATAACACTCGGCATATATAATTTTATATTTAGGAATATTTGGGAATATAATCTCTTAGCTGTTGGGTTTTACCAGGTAAACATTCCATGGCATCTCACATGCTAGATAGGGGCATCTGGAACATCATTTAACACCTCTTTAAGATGCTTTGGATACAGATCTTTCAGCATTAGAACTCGCTTGTGGAATAGTTTTTCCCATTCATAAAAGCCATATTCAAACTCGAACATCGTTTGTATCCCTATGAAACACACCACTTGAGTGAAGTATCTGCCTTGCTTGAGGCACATACGTAGGTAGAGAAACTGGATTTGCCACCTCCCACATTACGTGTCTGTTTAACTATATTTTGGCAGCGAGATATAATTCGTTTGCATACCGATAACTAATGTGTAACATTTGAGACCCTGACTGAGTGTGCATTTCTGGCAAGTAATGTATGTGTAAATGTATAAGCATTATTTTTATTTCTACCTTCACATTATTTATTTTCAAATATGTTTTTTCAAATAAAAGATGTTAGCGTCGACTAGGTTGGTTGGTTGGTTTATTGTTTATGTTGCACTTAGCAATATTCCAGCTATGTGGAGGCGGTCTGTAAATATCTGAGTCTAGACCAGACAATCCAGTGATCAGCATCATGAGCAGCGTTCTTCGCACTTGGATGCTATGACATGTGTCAACCACGTCAGGGAGCCTGACCACCCGATCCCGACAAGCAAAGGCTACTGAAGACCAATTTTAGCCCGGATCTTTTCGGGTACAGAGTCGATTAGGATTATAGGATGGCCTGGATTGGTAACTAGAATGGAAGCATGTCATCGTACTCGATGGCGTATAGGATTGTCATGGCTCGATCCCGTTGATGCCAATCGTTGGAGTGTCGGACAAAGATGGCTGTGCTCGTCTTGCTGGACGATCATGTCAAATAATCGGATTTTAGTTAGTAAATTGTAAATTGGCTTACAACTTACAGTCTGAAATTAAACATTGAAAATCGAAAGAATATTTTAGAAGACTTGCAGTAAGATTCGGTGTTTAGGCCGGATGTCACATTCCTAGTTACAAGTGGTCAGAAACAAGTATGATCCTATAAGCCAACCCAGGAAGGTTGCTGCACAGGGCAGAGTGCTTGAGGTCACACACCTGTTTGGATCGTATGAAACCATTGTGCTGCTACACAAGTGTACAAACTGTGGTTTTATCAAAATGTCCCTAATTTTTGCTCTCATTACTTAATGATATTATTTGTGATCATAAAATACAATTTTAAAAAGATGTAATACATTATCATCTCAATGGATAAGAGTCATGTCGGAAGGGGTTAATGTAAATGAATGCTTCACTCTAGTCAACTGGGATCTTGTGCTTCCACCTGACCTCTTAGGATAGCGGGAAAAATAATTTCAATGATAATAAATGGGTCTCCAAGGTACAACGCAATTAAATCTTCTGAAAGATAAACACCAAAGTTTGGAAACTAAATATTACAAACATAAAAATAATATTAAAATGTATTAAGAAGAGTTTACTTCAGCTGTTAAAAAAAAACTTACATAAAATTTCACAATTGAAAAATGGAGGTCATCATTCACCTTGTAACAGCGTCTTGACATTACATATAATCTCCCTTGGTTCTTTGTGCATGATCTAAAACTGAAACAGTCGGCACAGTTGCATTTAGCTTGATAAATCAGTGGACACGGAATTGGCGTTTTGACTATTTTAGAACGATATCAAACATTGGCATGTGTGTGTGTGTGTGTGTGTGTGTGTGTGTGTGTGTGTGTGTGTGTGTGTGTGTGTGTGTGTGTGTGTGTGTGTGTGTGTGTGTGTGTGTGTGTGTGTGTGTGTGTAGATATATATGTTACAGGAAATATGTACAATCAGCAAATATGTATAATTACTGAAAATTTCAGTAATTATGTATAATGTTTGATTCACTCAGGAATTATGTATATTTACTGAAATTTCAGTAATTATACATAATTCCTGAAATTTAAGAAACTAAATTATACATAATTACTGAAATCATTTGAATTACTGAAATATTGATCTTACTCTTAAAGTCAGTCTGGTTTTCATTGATATGTTTTCATTTTTAGGAACAAGGTACAGCACATTGATTTTCATGAAATCTTTTTCATTGTGTTCATGATTTTTTATTTGAACATTGGAGCGTTGAGTGACACCTAGAACTACATTGAATCTTTGCCTTGTAACACTTGCCGCGACTGGTCTGACAACGCTTTGAGCCTGCACAGTTGCATTTAGTAAACCTTGTCCACTATAGTAATAGTTTTGGTGAACAGCTTGCCGAAGGGAAGCGGTTTTCTCTGTGTTGACGTCTTTAGTCCCACAGTCCAATCACTTGTATCATTATCACCAATCCAAGCAACAAGCATATCCTTGATGTCACAATTTGCCCTTTCTACAGAACCTTGACTTTGGGGGTGTCTTGGTTTTCCATGTACCATCACCGATGCTGGCCGCATTATGTTCAGCTTAGAAATAACCTGGGCAGTACATTCAGATCCATTGTCACTTTGAAGAACGCATGGGTATGGTGTCCTATAATTGCCATCGCGTGGCGCGTAAAAAAAGAACTACGTCGTGGGCGACGTCGCCCACGACGTCGCATAAAAAAGACGACGTCGCGCTTTGTAAAATATATTTTGGCTACAAAAATAACGGGCGACGTCGGACTATATCGAGTGGTTATCGGCCTCTGAACGTGGCTGACAAAGGTTACGTCTGAAAGAAGAATCGTTAAACGAAACACGATTTAGAACGCAAAAAATGCTTCAGTCACTCCAGATTAACATTTCTGTCGACCCGTTTTTACACCTATATCCAATCAAATACAACCCTAGAAGGCCACTGTTCATTGTATGTAAGGCATACCCATCTGCAAATGAAACGATCTCT
>VKKT01000295.1:250057-260358 GCA_008038995.1 Haliotis laevigata
GATGGCATAGGTCTCAATGATATTCTCTTCAGTGTTTAGACTGGAGGTCCTATTCTGTTTTTGCAGCCTGTTCTTTGCAGTTTTGTGACGTGATAATCAATTTGAGCTAATATTACATCAATACGATTTTCCTAGACAGAAAAGCTCAACCACATCATCAACATGCAATGCGGAGATCAATAAAGTGTTTATATGTCAGAACAAGTCTACATCTTGGTACAAGAAAGATACATCAATTAGAAGATCTGAAACGTGGGTTTGCTGAAAAACAATGAATCAATACGCTTTGTATCTGCTTTCGAACATAATCATTTGTAAGATACGGGGTAAGGATATGGTGTTAGAAGATATTTCTTCAGGAAATCGATCAACGTTTAATGGCTACATGAGTGTACTTGTCAAATAATCATAATTATCCCACGTGAACTTCCTTTCCTACATATATTTGGCCTTGACTTTTAAACATTTTGGCACCGTTACACGTTTTGAAAATAAATGTCCTCAAGGTGAGATCGAATACTGACTAATGTGCCATCTTTCCTGTTTTATAGGACAAATAATCACAAAGGGGTACTCTTAAAATGACAGCCAAAACGAATGACCAAACACATTCTTATGGAAGATATACACATCCTGTTTACATTAGACCCGAACTAACTATTTAGCGGCAACCAAGGACGAGATCGTGTAGAGTGGGTGCAGTTTGAATGTAGGCTACTGTAAGGCAAACGTGTTGATATATAAGCGTGTACGCTGAAGCAACAATAGTTTTAATTCATTTGGTGGTTTTATCTGAATGTCCACATCTACCAAAATAGTGTAGTTGGTTCTTTGCTTTCATCTTGCACAGTGTTTTGAACTAGTGTTTTGAACTTGTGATCATAAAACGCAACTTTCGTTTTGAAAATAATTGCTTTTCCCCTTGTAATACATTATCATCATCTCCATGGATAAAAGTCATGTCGGAAAAGTGAACAAATGAACGGACCACTCGTGACCACTGGGCTCTTTTGCTTTCTACATGACCTGTAAGACATTTTAATGATCATGAATGCCTCCCAAGGGTTGAACACAATGAAAACCTATTTTTCTGAAAGATAAACTAAAAGAAGTTGAAAACGAAATGGTGTTTTAATATCGTTTGGGACAGGTTAATCCAGAACAGATGTATTTGGACGCAACGACAGCAACTAATATAATATAAGACAACATTCGAATTCCCTTGTCAACATTTTGAAATAACATGTCATAATAATACAATGCATCGTGTAGTTTTAATTTTAGGAAATCTATTAATTTTTAATTATTTTTCAGAATTATTAAAAGTTCAAAACTGTTCTGAAATTTGCTCGAGATCAAACTTCACTGTTGGAAAGTGGAGAGCATCAACCTTGTGATAGCATCAATGCATAACTCTTACGCTGCGTATTTGCTCATGGTCGGAACAGTTTTATGCAGGGTATGAAAACATTGCAACCAGAATTGGCTATTTTACTAATTTGAACGATACCATGTTCTGGTATGCATGGACAGCAAAGGATATGCGTTAAGCTGAATTAAGTACCTTTGCTGAAGACTTGGCTGTCATTTACCCAATGCGAGCCTTATTTCCGCATCATATGCTTAAATAAAAGGAGCATGAACGGGGAGAATATATGGTACTCCTGCAGAGGTTAGCAACTTTCAAAACTGACCCGCCCCCAAATCGCGCTGTCATCAGGGAATGACCTTCCCCTTTGGCTTGTCGTCTGGGGTACTTGTCATCAAAGATGAAAATTCAAGTATTTTGACAAAATTGAATTGGATTATTGTTGAAGTCTGGAAACGTTAGATCCTTTGCGATTTTTAAAATCTACATGGTGAAACCTTCTTGTCCCAAACACATTTTAAAAATATAATTCATTTATTGAATTGAGGACTATGGTTTTAATATTTTAAAGTACATTTTCTGGGCTTTGTAACGTATCTCTCTTAACACGCATCGTTGTGCGTTTGAAATCGAGATCAAAAGAGTAATTGACATGTATTTACGGTTTCTAGTCTTGTTGGAAGTGAATAGTACTGATAAATGGCTTGGCAAAAGGCAGGACATGTGGCATTATTTGATTTGTAAAGTTCTTAAAATTAGGCAATTAACGTAATGGTGTGTATATGTAATGTTCATGCTATATGATGGCTTGTCAGCGGGAACTACAACAAACCTTTCATGTGGAGTAGCCAGACATTGGGTGACAGCTGGCAGAATGTGTTTATTCCAGTACTGTCTCTTCGTTTTGCAGTTTCTCCATTCTACTAATGAAATCATGACGCGTAGACCCAATCCGAATGACTTTTAAGAGGATCCTGAAAGATGACTCATGGCGTGTTATGATTTATGGCGGTTGCCTAGAAATATTGTCATTGCCTTATATAATCTCAGTTTTTGCTTCTTTCAATGAATATCTTAGTTTAATAGTCAAGCACTGTTACGAAAACGATCAGGAGGAAATTCATACATTCATGGAAAATACCTCGGAATTTTATAGACGGAAAAATAACAGTTTTAAGATTTCGCAAAAAGGGTAAGCATTTGTTTTCTTTCTGACAAATCTGCCTGACGTTTCAATGCTAGAAATATCCCTGATCATCTTTTAAGTTTTGTTCTTTTAACTGTTTTCACGTCAGTTTGCTGAATGGGATAGTGATAAACATAGTAAGTCGAAAATACAAAACACGACAGAGTGCTAAGATATTGTATGTAATTATAATTGGTAGACATCACGCAATTTCTTTGAGTTAATCCCCATGTCTCCACAACCTTTCCGTGAATATACAAATACAGTCCTTGGCCAACATGATTATCATATGTGCACTTGCCATCTCCAGTCCATACTATTCAGGTACAGGTGACACCTTCGCTGCCATAGCCATATGTATATTAGCATATTTATCCATTTAGCAAGAGAAGTCAAGTGAACTCATGTGTAAACAGAAGCGACAAAACCATTTACCCAACTATAAGAGATGTCTGCTAAAAGCAGAGTACAATTGTGAATGCATCATGAGTAATGCTTTATATTTATTTCAGCAGTATTACATTTGTAAACAAATCGAATCTGGACCAGACAATATAGTGATTGTAACCATGTCGTACAATGAAAGAACATGTGTTTATGAACCAATATGAAATGGTGATGACACCAGGTGTTCGGGGAAAGGTGAGCATATCCTGCTCCACCGGTGGCAACCGTCTTGTCAATTGTTCACTTGAAATAATTCTGGAACGTATGTTACAAGTCAAAACAGGGAATTGCATCGGTCATAATTATTTCACTGATGCATCAAATTTGGAAAGTTCCTCCAAATGTCTGCCATTGAAAGCTTTACCGACACCTTGGATGTTGTAACCTTGATCAAACAACTTCTGAGCAAGAACGGCATGACGCTCTTTGAAAGAAAAACAGTTTCAGTGTTCACAATACTCATAGAATGATGAAACAGTGAACTATATGACTCCAGCAATCCCAACAATAAATGTGCAATATCATTATATAACCATTTGCCGTTTCATCCATAGGTTGTGTAACACCAATCCGTGTCCTTGACACTGTAATTGAAGTTATGAAAAACAAAATCTAACTTCATATTTAACATAAATGAAATGACAAAATAAATTTTACCATTGAACAAAAAAGAATATAATGTGAGCTTATATTTAATAGCAAAGGGAACATAATCCTATGATTAGCGTATAAAACAACATTGGGTTATATTGAAATGTCCGGTTTGGTGAATCGATTCGAACTTTCAATCAATAGTCCTATCTTATCCGAGCTCGACCTTGCAATGACATTTAGGTTTTGCCGTTACGTGAAAGGACTTAAGTTGAAGTATGTGATAAATTAATGATACTTGGTTTGCACAAAGTTTCATGTCAACCCTAATTACCCTGTGCCTATAGAAAAACACCAAGCTCGAATGAGGTTTTCGTGTTGAAAATACTTTAACAAACATGTATGATAATCTTTAATACCTTTTCCAAATTAGACACTTCAAAGCGGATCACAATTTTGTTGGTAATTGCATTTGAAGGTTTCGTAATGCCTGCCTTTGAAGCTTAAACTTAAATCGTTTAATGCAAAAAACAAATATTTGAAAAGATCAACAATGCAATAGAGGGGGTGCCTTTCTACAGAGAAAATGAACTGAAACACCCATAATTCTTGCTTTCGTCTTAAATGTGAGAAAGGACTGAGTATATGTATGAAATTTGAGAGTTTGGAGAGACGTAAGCAAGAGAGGTTGAACGCCGCTTTTGGCATTATACTGGGGACAACCGAAATGGGCAAATTCGAACATGGCTGGTGGCAAAAAAAACACATTTTACCATCTGTATAAAACTAAATGCATATATTCGGCTTTCAATGGTATGTTATATAACTGCCAAATGCCTTGCTTTGATAACTCTCCTTCCATAGCGGAAGCACCTGCAACAAATGTCATCAGCTGCAATGTGAAAAATTGCGATGTGCAAAACGTCTCTTCTCACGGGTCACATTAAGCAAAACCATAACAGACTGGGGAATCAGTTTGGCAGTGATCTGCGAGACTTGCAAAGAAAATTTCGGTGCTGTTTGAGCATCATTTAGATGTTGGATTGTACTCTCCCTTCCTTGCACGTTTCGCTCCACGTAATTGACGTCAAGATAAACATTGTTCTGTACATTGATTGTATTTTGTCTCGGCATCACCTAACTCATCCTGTGTCACTGCAGATTTCAGATAGGTGTGAGAACAACTGACATAACATGACATAACGGAATAACTGATAACGTCTATGTCGAGAAGTCTCTGAAGGTAGTGACTCTGCGAAAGAGGTGCTCAGACACTGTTCTGTGAGGTCAGTTTCAGTTATGTCAGAACGCGTTTCAGTCATACCTAATATTTCATTTAGTTGACATAGTTTTAGAATGCTCCCTGTATTTGCTCAATTGGAATTGTGAAGTAAGTATTCTCTGCTTTGGCTGACAGTCATTTCTATCTGATAACTGACAATTGTTCAAAATATTTGTGACACCATAACATCCCTACAGAATGAAGTGTGGCGTTTCTGATGATTCAGGCACATATATTTGCTATCCCCTGGTTTGTTAAAAACTTTAAGGAAGGACCGGCTTACATACTTTTGGATACGTATTTACCATTCTTTAATGAAGCATATATATCCTAATACGAAAACCATAATTTATTGTAACTTGTCTCTAATGTTTCTACGCATGTGGATAATGCCACAGACGACAATTGGCTATTGGCAATACCATTATTGAACAATATTATTGATCATCTACAGAGCTGAAGCTGAAGTGACATTTTTTAGTCAGATATGTCCCTTGATTCTGACATTCAAAGCAGATCTTCTGATTCGTGTCAACACTGAAACGGATACGCACAGAGAGGAGCACGTTTGACGCCCTTGGTGCTATCTACTTCTTGCCCAAATGCCGTAGAGGTGACGTTTACATTCATTCTGACAAATTGTCTTGAGCCTTTAGCTAGAGAGATATCACTACCTAAGATCGCAACGTAAATTTTCTGTCTAGCGTATCCAGTTTTCCAATCGGATTCAAAACGAAGCCATTGTAGTCAAGGTTATTGTTAAAAATAGAATGAAAATATCATACACTGAATCGTAATATACAGTCATTGTGTTTATCTGTTTATTTGTTCATTTGTTTAGAACTGTGTGTTTCATGGTTGTCACAACATCTTTTAATGGATCCCAAATGTACAGCCTGTCCTAATCGAACCTCATATCATTTAACTGCAAACAGGTGAAAGGTTTTTCATATATAACACTGAAAAATTATATCAACAGAACTTGCTTTGATTACAGTATTGTGAAAGCACAAATCTGTTTCAGACAAACAAGAGTGTATATCCTGCCAGCAAAACGACCTAAGCTCCTTGTTAACATTTCATTTACTTGTATTTTCAAAACCATAGCATGATCAGGATTATGAAGCTTTGTTTGTTCTTTGAAAGATCCTCTCTAAGACATCTTTGAACTTATCTTGCGTTGTCAAGACAAACATACTATTGAGAGACTGAAAGTACGGATGCTTTTGATGCTCAGTGTCATGCTGTAAAGATTTGTTTGAGTTAGATACTCAACTGTTCCTCTGTCAAATGTCAACGTTTAATCAAACGTTTTGCCTGTCTCATTCCAGATGGATATCGTTATATCGTGTTTAATTTACGTGTATTATTCATCCACGGTGTTCACAAACATAACAGAGTCGTCATCAACTTGTCCAACTCTGTGTCAGAATGCTGGAAGATATCTTTGGAATACGCATCAATTATGCTCGGTTCTTCCGGGGAAATATTAATCATATTGTGTATCAATGTTTGTTTAAGGGCAGTATCTTGTATTGAGTGGTTCGGACAGATCACGGAATGCTACCTGCCGGTGCCATGAAAAATGATTGTATTTAGCAATGTTTATTTTCGTTTGGATAGATTGATTCTGTTTATTAAGGACCCGATCACCAAAAAAGCAAAAAGCCTGTTTGTTACGTGATCTATTTTAGCTGTTCCCCTTGTAGCTTATATTGGTGATTTCAATTGCATATATGTGATCTACCTTCAGTTGTTGGCGATCTATAGCCCGTATTTTATATTGTATTGTCTTCTTTGATTGGAATATTTTATCTTTGCTCGCTAGTTTTATATTTATATCTGTGATTCTCTAGTCATTTTACTGTAAATCATCGACAGGTTTTAATCTTCAAAATGTTTCCACTTTTTATTGTATGGATTGATTTTGTCACGATATCGCTGAGACATTGCCGATGTGACGTTAAGTAGTAACTCACTCACTCACTCACTCAATTGTATATTCCTATGCCTGAATTATTATGATAATCGTATTATATCAGCATTTTATGTTTCTTATCAGCACTGTGTTGTTTGAAAATACTAATCTACCAAATGACATTAATAGTGAATTGTTTGAATTTCCACATAACAATATTAACACCACTTCATTAAATGTATTTACAAGAGATTCCCGAAGGCTTATCTGACATATTGTAATTATTGTATTGTATTCTATTACCTGTTAATATTCTTTATCTTCAGAATTGCTGTATAGTTATATTTATATGTGTTATTTTGTTTTGCATTCAGGCTTTTTTACACTTACAAACCTGATGACAGTTTTGCAATTAACATTACTTTAACCACGTCCGGGGTCCAGGGCCCCGTTCCTCAAAGCGATCGTAGCGCTAAGGTGGTCGTAACTCCCATACTTTAACATAGACTTACGACTGTCGTAGCGCTACGTTCGCTTTGAGGAACGGGGCCCTGCAAACTTTCCGGTGACAGGCGTACATTCAAGACCCAGTTGTGGTTCAGACTTACTTAGGGATGGTTATATCAGAAATGTCTTATTCATACAAGGGTTATCGGCTCATTACTATAAGCTGACAACCATGAGACCATTCGAAAAGGTATGAAGCGTTGTTTGTCACCGGAGGTACTAAGGTCTACATACGAGACGTATAATATTCCTATTCATATCAACCATTTTGAAACATTCAAGTAGTACATGTCATACTAAAATACATCATTTTAGGGAAGCATAGATACTTGCTTGAGGCCTAGACCTATGCAACGAAACTGTTGTAGTGCAATGTGCCAGTTTCCTCATCAGGTCTCTGTATAAAAATGTGGCAGCATGCAGAGAGATGTTATTATGTGCATACCAATGACTAAGATTTGTGACTCACCGGGAGTTGTACTTGCTTGCATAATGTCATCGTTAACAAGGCAAGTCATTAATGAATTCATTTTGTAAGGTAGAGACTCGTTATGTTTATGCTGGAGGTATTTTGGATGGCATAGCTCTCAGTGGTATTCTCTTCAGTGTTTAGGCTGGAGGTCTTATTCTGTTTTTACAGTCTGTTCTTTGCAGTTTTGTGACGTGAAAATCAATTTGAGCTAATATTACGTCAATACAATTTTCCTAGACAGAAAAGCTTAACCACATCATCAACATGCAATGCCGAAAGTGTTTATATGTCGGAACAAGTCTACATCTTGGTACAAGAAAGGTACATCAATTACAAGATCACAAACAAAATGCCCTTTTCAGTCTGAAACGTGCGCATGTTGAACGAATGAATCAATACGCTTTGTATTTGCTTTCCAACATAATTATTTGTAAGATAATATCGATCATCACGGGGCAAGGTTATGGCGTTAGAACATATTTCTCCAGGAAATCAAATTTTAATTGGTACACGATTGTATTTGTTTAGTAATCATAATTGTTTCACATGAACTTAGTCGCAAATTCCTTTCTTAGATATATTTGGCCTTGACTTTTAAACATTTTGGCACCGTTACACGTTATGAAAATAATTGAAATGGTTACGTCTTCATCGTGAGATCGAATACTGACTAATGTGCCATCTTTCCTGTTTTATAGGACAAATAATCACAAAGAGGTACTCTTAAAATGACAACCAAAACGCATGAACACACTATATACACAAAAACATTCAAATAGAAGATATCCACATCCTATTTACATTAGAAGCGAGGCAACCAAGGGCGGGATCCCGTAGAGTGAGTGCAGTTTGAATTGTAGGCTTCTAAAAACAAATGTGTTGATATACAAGTGTGAACGCTTTATCAACACCAGTATTAACTTATTTGGTGGTTTTATCCAAATGTCCTCATAAAATGCAAGTTTCATTTTGAAAATTATTGCTTTCCCCTATGTAATACATTATCATCATCTCCAATGATAAGAGTCATGTCGGAAGGGTCAACAAATAAACGAATCACTCGGGACCACTGGGCTCTTTTGTTTTCTACATGACCTATAAGTCATTCTAATGATCATAAATGCCTCCCCAGGGGTGCACACAATGAAAAGTTATTGTTCTAAAAGATAAACAAAAAAGAGTTGAAAACAAAACGGGGATGTCGCCATACCTTTTGGCACAGGTTTATCCATAACAGATGTATTTGAACGCAACGGCAGCATTTAATATAAAATAAGACAACAGTCCCTTGCAAATATTCAAAAAATGACATGCCACTACAAAGATTAAAATAATGCATGTTGTTAAAAAGTATTAATCTTAAATTATGTTATATAATTGTTGAAAAGTTCAACGTTGTTGCAAAAATGCTCGAGATAAAGGTTCATCCACCATAGCGTCGATGCCACAGGGCCATGTCGCACTTAAAAACAGATTTAGAAAGACATATAGCTATCTAGTCCGTACCCTAGTACTACATAAAAGGAAAGGGATGTAACGAGAAAATAACCCCCTCCTCAATGAAAGTTAAATTTCACCACGAAATTAATTTTAAGGCCCCATCGAGGCCTACGGATAATAAAAACTGGATGATTTCCCTACACAATGAGCTATAAATGGCTACAATCGAATAATTATTTCAAAAGTTACACGCCACAACTCACCGAAAACAGCTGCCTCCGCAATTCCACGCCAAAAGTATGGATCACCCAAGACAGCGAAAACTCGTTTATGAATTCCAGGCACGTTGACAGCACTTATGTAGGACTAGATTCGAACAGCAGCGGTATTCCACAGGTCTAAGAACTTTTTGCAACATCTACATATCATTTCCTCGACATCTCGCTGGCATTTTCTCCAAAATACTCACTTGTCGGCCATAAATGACATTGACTTTCAAGTGATCTGAGCGCGACACGCCCCTGTGTTCGATGCATTATTCTTTCTCTGCATTTCTATACATGATCTGAAAATGAAACATTCGGAAAGGTCTTAGGAAAGGTTGATAAATCAGAGGAAACAAAATTTGCTACTTGAAATTTTTTGAAAGATACCATGTTCTTGTACGCATGGACAGTAATGGATATACATGAAGCTAAATTAAATATCTTGGCTTCAAACTTGGCCGATATTTACCCAATTTGAGCCTAATGTCCGTATCATATGCTTAAACAAAAGGTGCATGAATGGGGGAGAATATATGGAACTCCTGCAGAGGTTAGCAACTTTCACAAATGACCCGTATAATGGCATCACGAGCTGTGGCAAATGACCCATGTATCAGGGAATGACCTTTCTCATACGTTTGAAAATCAGATATGTTGACAAACTTGAACCGGATCTTCACTGGTCGAAATCATGTGTAAATAGAAGCAACAATACCCTCTCCACATCCATAAGAATGTCTGCTATAACACGAGTATATACAGTCAAATCCCGACGAGTCGAATGCCGGTGTCTCGAATATTATGCATAACACGAAGTACCTGT
>VKKT01000295.1:269592-291218 GCA_008038995.1 Haliotis laevigata
ATCGAACCCGCGACCTTCCGCTCTCAGGGCGGACGCTCTTACCACTACACCACGGAGGCGGTTTAACATTAAGTGAAATAAGAGGATGGGCTGACCAGGCTTGGTGGCTTGGGTAACAAGTCGACATCTTAGTGTAAGAAAGGGACTTCACAAGATCACATGCTAAGACATTTTAAGTCTGAAACGTGTGACCTTTGAACGAATAAATCAATACGCTGTCGATAAGCGTACCGAGAGTTAATTAGTTGTAATATAACATCAATCAAATCGGGGAAAGGTTATGCGGTTATAAAAATATTTTTCCAGAAAATCAAAGTGGAGGTCACCCACCTTGTCATACCCTCTTGTGAATGCATTATTGTCACTAAAGCTAATATGCATGGATCTGAAAATTGTTTTATGCAGGCTGCTATGTCACTTTCGGGTATTTGATCATAATTAAGCAATATCAGATACCGATATATGTACAGTAATCGATACACTAATCGATACAAGTTAAACTGTTTGTCCGAAAAAACATCTCTGTTATTTTCAACGATGTTCTTTGATCAGACAATAAATATAGCGATGACTTCATATAACGCTTTTGTCATTTGAAGGATTGTCAGAGGGAACTACTGGAAACCTTTCATGTAGGATGACAGCTGGCTCGTACAGAATGGGTTTATTCCAATCCCATTTCTTCGTTTTTCCGTCTCTGCATTCAACTAGTGAATTCATGACGCGCTGACCCAGTCCGAATGACATTGAAGAGGTTCCTGAAAGATGAATCATGACGTTTTGTGATTTATGGTTGTTGTCTGGAAATATTCCGTAGACATACGCAATATCAGGTTCTGCTTCTCCCGTTTACTATCTAGGTTAATATTCAAGCACTGTTAAGGAAAGATCAAGAGCAAACCCATCCATATGAAAGGCCTGAACATATGGACGTTTCCAGAGACGAAAAATGTAGAAGAAACAAAGATTATACGAGTTTGGAGCGCTGGCTTATACTGATACTAAAGCGAAACTCAAGTACCATATTTGGCATCAAATGAGGATCTGCTGGGTCATACTCATGATGACAAGTCTGTCGTGTAGGCCACACCCAAAGGCATGTGCCAGGTATCTAACACCAGTATTTTAATTTTTCATGCAGACGGATATTTGCCAGGATTAGTTTTGACTTGTAATCCTAGAAATTAAAGCTTAATATAAGCATGCTAATAATCTTCATGAAAGTACAGAAACTTTCAGTTTCTTCAAGTTTCATATCTTTTGATCGAATTGAGCACATATCATCACCTTCTTCGTCATCTTCACCAGCCTCGTTTTATTACAAATATTTCGGGGCGGTGGGTAGCCTAGTGGTTAAAGCGTTTGCTCCTCACGCCGAAGACCCAGTTTCGATTCCCACGTGGGCACAATGTGTGAAGCCCATTTCTGGTGTCCACTGCCGTGATATTGCTGGAATATTGCTAAAAGCGGCATAAAACACAACTCGGTCGCTCACTACAAATATTTCATCTCGTAGTGCGGACGTTAAGCATTATACTTCTTGTTAGCATGTTAGGCATTGATGCTCTAATAAAACAATTCGGTGAAAAAATGCTCATAAAGGACACAAACTCGTTGCTCAAACTGTGAAGAACCTTAGTTGAGTGAGTGAGTGAGTTCGTTAAAATTTAAAGTCACTTTGGCAATCTTTCAGCCATATCGTGACTAAAACAAGTTATAGATTACCAATAAGTAAAGCTTGATTATAAAATCCTGTCAACAAAGGACAGTAAAACAACTAGAACATCACAGATATAAATGTAAAACTAGCAATTAAATCTAAAACATTTTTACTATAGAGGACAACACAATATAGAAATAGGCTATAGATCGCCAACAACTGAGGGTCGATCACCATAACCTTAGCTGAACCGACCAATGTTATTTTTAACGTGCACCACATAACAACAACTTTTCACAATAATCTACATAGTTACATATCACCAGCTTTTGGTATGCTTTGTACAAAACTATTGTTGATCAGATCTAGTAAGCAATATGAGACCAGGAATCATGTTTCCCTTTTCTTTCCGTAGTCGTACAAGCTACGCGGCTGCAAATGGATTGTACAATCACACATTATAGTCTACATCCACATACAAACTTCGGTCGTCATTGGACGTTTGATCCATAAAAGTACAGGTGGTTTAAGTGTACTTGATCGTGAATCGATCTAAAATGCACAACCAAGAACACGTTTTGACACATGAGCGGATCTCCGGAAGACAGCCGAGGTTACAGGGTCATGTACCTTCGAAGTTGTCGAAGAGAAGAAATTGATGCCTCTTGAACATGATGATGCTCCGCTGTTCTTAGATCTGTATACATGTAGTCATAAAAATAGTGTTCCTGGAAGCTTTCAGACGAAAACACTTACATGTTACACAGCTTTTCAAAAGTGTTTCAGTATTTCCCAGCTATGTTTCCCATTGAAATAAGCCTTAAAACGTCTTTGAGAATGTCTGAAGAGAACCAGAAGCAGGAATCAATATGGCGGCCATCAAAGGCAAAAATGGGCACTTTTTTTTAATGCACAGAGTAGTACCTGCACACACAGTATGGAAATTTTAGAAGCTCTGGAGCGTACAGTTTGGGAGACAAGTACAACTGGTAAAAGCCACCGCGAATCCAATATGGCTTCCAATGGGTGCCTTTTAAAATAGCCTCCTGGGCCCTATGCTTGCAACTGAAGGGTACCAGAAATTTGGAAGTCATTGGACCAATAGTTTTGGAGATTATTGGTGTTTGAGGTAGAAATTATGGACATAATTTTGATTTATCTGTGCGTAGGCCTTGTGTCTAGAGCCTTAAGGTTTCCTTGACACACCTTCAGGACCAGGGATTTTTTGGTGATTTTTTCTGAAAGGATTCTGATCACTAGTTCTTGAGTTCCCAGGATAACATGATCATTACTGATCACTGCTGGTTCTCTTGTAGCTTGAGGTCAGACAACAGTTAGCTCCCCTTATACCAAAGGAAACGATCAGAAAGGTCTTCAACACCTCCGGGTCTCTCCGGAATCAGCACCTTGCAGTACATTCCCGATCTCTACATAATATTCTGTGGGCAACAAAAACATGTTGGAAACCTCTAGCACTCTGTCTAAATCCAGCACAAGTCCAAATATAGAACACACTTCTGTAACTAACTGAATGACAATAGGTTCAGTGTATTGCACTTTGAACACTGACACATGCTCCTGTAAACATCTAGATTAAGAAAATAGCATAGACATGTTTTATGCCAGGTCACAAGGTACTGTGGGATAGCTTAATAGTTTTCGCGTTTTCAATAATAATAATAATAATTCACTTGTATAGCGCCTGGTATCCATCTGTCTAGTTGTTCACTGGCGCGTATGTTGGAGTCAGTAGAGTGAAACGGAAAAATTGTTAAATATTGTGAGCAGTTCTGAACAGAAAAGTTTGGATTAGGGTTTTAAAAGAGGATTCACAGATTTCACGCCATGTCCAACGCATGGGTATAATGTGAGAATACAAGTTCTGAATGAATATATAGTCTCAATATATCTGAACATAATCTCCATGACAACTTTCCACCAAAAATGCACACGGCAAGACGTAGCCACCTGCTACCAAATCACAACCAATTCGCGGAACGCCAACGCAAAACACGGTGTTCATACTTTGATCCAAAGGCGAAGCAATGTGTATCATGTTCTTTTACCATTCTACCAAGAATACTTCTAAAGAAATGCAGTATTAGACGCAGCTGTTGGCATGGATGTCGAAGGAAACAAGTGGCGAACGTATGCTCATAATCTAAGGGAGATCATTCATGAGCAATGCAGACCTCTACAACTCTGTCGACCTTTCCATGGCGAATGCAAACCTAAAGAAATCATCTGCACACCCCTTACATTTGACTTAAGTGTCCATTAATGTATTTACTGCTTGTGTTGCAGATGTTTAATTAGTGCGTAAGGGATTAAGTGCTTCCTTATACATTATAGGGATTGCACAAAGTGCGTGGGTGGTGGGTACGATGGTTCAGTGAGTGAGGTTGAGCTGACGCTTCCTTCACAGTATCGCACATATATTACACCTCTAAAGCCGAAGCGATGCAGGTGCTAGATGTCATATCACAATTGTGAAACACGAACAAAGATGCGACGCTTTCAAACTTAAGAATCATAATCTGAGCTCGAATAATCTTATTCACAATTACTTCCAGTGTCATTTCTTTCTAGACGTCATCGTTTGTAAACCAGGAGGCTTAGGGCAGGAGGCGTCCGCCTCTTCTGTGTCCATTTACTGCTGAGGAGTGATGGGATGCCCGCTGAATCAACGATGAACATATCATCGTAAACCTACCATCATCGACAACTCAACGAGCTAATATTCAAACCCTACTGTTGTGAGTGAGTGAGTGAGTTAATATTTAACGTCACATCGGCAATGCCTCAGCCATATCGTGACTAAAACAATTTATACAATAAAAAGAGAAAAAAAATTGAAGATTAAAACCTGTCAACAATGGATAGTCACTAGATAATCACATATATTTTATAAAGCAATCGAGCAAAGCTAAAACATTCCAATTAAAGAAGACAATACAATACAAAACACAGGCTATAGATTGCCAACAACTGAATGTAGATCACCATACTAGGTACCATGGGGACCATACTGTAGTGATCGACGGTATGCTTAGTAATGAATTAAGCAGTTCATGTAATTGCCAAGATGTGATTTTTCTATGGATGCTTGCTTGTTTCGTTTTTAGGATGAGTTCAACTACTTTTTTGCAAGTAACGATAAACGCCATAACGATAATACGTCAGCCAGATACTCAATGACGTGTTTCAGAATCTGGTATTTGTTTAATCTATAAAACCGGTGAGTTCACCATAATTTCCATAAAAGGATGGCATTTTCCAATTTCATGATAAACCTGTCAGAAATATAAATTGTTTAAAATGCACAACCCGTAGAACACAATTTAGCATGAGGCATGTAAAAAGTATGTTCATTCTCCCAAAGGACGTATTCATTTTCTTAAGAGTAATTATTTTAAGTCAGAACATTTTAATGGCCTATCGAGACCCATAAAAATGTAATAACAATTTAATTATATTTCTCTTTAGAATAGGAACACATGGTTTGACTTTTTTCACAGAAGGTTTTTCCTTTGAAAAATATAAAATGTTTTGAATGCACGTTGTATTTAAGTGCTTCTGTTGGATATGACCAAACTATTGATGAACCCATCTTTAACGAGGAAGCTTTAACGGAAAGAAGAGAAGATCTGCGATTTGTTTGATGGATTTGGGTTTCGTTCCGTTAGGGTCCTTAACTGTGACAAAACAATTTGAATTAAACGCAACACTCATACCATGGGACCCATCAATATGTTCATGCGGGCTCATTGGAGATTGTCCGTAATATGATCTTAAAAATATTATTGTGTTTCTCTGGCCTATGGTATTTTGATTTGAATTAAACTTTCAGCAAAAATGCGTGACGCCAGTAGGTCTAAAGTATAGTTACGAGTAACGTTGACAGGTTGCCATATTTGGCACTTGTGCGTACAGGTACATCTAAAGGTGCGTTGCAAACAATATACAGCAATTCCCCCGTATATACAGCGGAAACTGTCACATCAAATGCTGCATGAGGCCGCTTCCTTCTCAAACCAAAATGGCGGCTGTGGGAATTTTAAATTCGACAGCTGAGTCAGAAATATTTGACTGGTTCTGCTGAGAAATGGACGAAGGGTGCTTACATCCCACCATCCTCAGTTTGTTCCAAATATCAAAAAGATGTCATCAATAGCCATTAATTCATCGGCTCTTTGTCGAGACTGTTCCGTTACATTCTTTAATAGGGCAATGGTCATCAGATTCGTCAAGAACCTTTTTCATCAAGGCATACAGTGATAACGTACTTATGTTTAATATTGCAGTAATGCAACATTTCAGACATGTGACGATGGTCTGCAAATAATCGGGTCTCGACCAGGCAATCCAATGAGTGACATCGAGAGCATCGATCTACGCAATTTGGATACGATAACATACATTAATCAGTCATCGATCCTAACCACCGGTCTGGGTTGTGGTCTCCTACAACACGAACTGTCAAGTTTTTCACGGTTACATGTTACTGTATTTATTATTATATGGGTATTTTTATAGCGCTATAGTCCATCCCACATGCATGCTCAAAGAGCTTCTTTGTTTTTCCCTCGATCATTGGATGTCAATCTCATCTTATTACCAATATCAATTCCCATGGGACCATACAGCTCTTGCAGCAACTAGGCGCACCGAATTAATGTGATTTTCCCATCCTTTCGAGGTACCCATTCTCAGCTGGGGTCGTCATATGAGCGAAATATTCTCAAGCACGACGTTAAACTCAATTTCACCTCACCTCACCTCACCTCAGCCGGACACATAGTCACAGTACTTTGTCCATGTTTTACTGCACGTTCCTGTACCCTCAACTTGGTGCACGTATTCATGTAGCCAACATCTGGTCATCTACCAACGGATTCGTGGGTTATTTTAAGTGCACAGGGTTGAATACTGTACTATCCAGGTACTAGTATCATGTTTAAATGCCAAGTATCAACAGGAGGATCACGAGAAGATATATTCGAACAAGTAAATGATGTAATAAACTTGCTTGTAATGTACTAATGTTTATACAACACAGCCAATTCTGCATTAACCAACCAGAATACGTTTCCCAGCCTCCAAACTGGATCAGTAACAAGCATAGGTATTTAGGGACCTATTCTTTAAATAACCCTAGTTTCTGGTCAGCTTGTCCTAGGCATGCCATGGAAGTGTGTATTCATTCAGGTGAGCATAGAAATATTGAAATTGAAAGGGATCATGCAACAACGCATACAAAGGTGCAGTTTCTCCTTTCACAAGCTTAGTTTCGTCTCTTTCCAACATCGTTCGACATGTCAAGCATTTATTTGACATTTGTACTTCAGTAAATTATTCAACTCAAGCTAATGTTTACACCCGATGATGCTTTGATTTAAATATATTGTAAGCACAAGGAAATGAGTGAGTATTGCTCATCGCCGCTTTCAGCAATATTCCAGCATAGGGAATCGAACTCAGATCTCCGGTGTGACGAGCGAACGTTTTATCCACTGGGCTATCCCCACTGTAGACTTTAATGGTTTGGGTGATCGGTGCAGTGGTTGATTGTATATTATCGTTTTCCATTTGCGTGGATAGATGCTCACTGGATTGTCTGATCAGCAGAGTATTGCATCAAACTAACAAGTATACGACAGTATTGTTCAATTTCTTGTCTTTTTCACTCATTTGATCAATACTATACTTCAGTTCTCGGTTATGTCATATGCGTTAACCCTTCAAATGTAAGAAGGATTAACGGTTATTTGTGAGCAGATTGAACATGTCAGATTAAACTTCACAGCAATATTTAAAAGATTTTCCAAACCATAAAATGTCATATTTCCGGTGTGCTTAAAAGCGTCATTATCACACCTTGTCACGTTCTGTTCATCAGAATAATGAAATACTAATTTTAACGAAAGGATGAGGACTCTAGAAATGAGACTAAGATTCTCTACGTCGTTCACAAATAAATGTTGTCGAATTTAATGATGTATCTTTTTTCTAATTGGATTTCGACTTAAATTACCAGTCGATAAAACACACCACAAGAAATTCTGCAGTAACAGGAGAATAGTCGCCGCGAGAAATTACCTGTGCGCTAATTACGAATGAGACCCGATGTCGTGGCATTATATTGGACAAAGTTCAGGTAGATCAGTTTTAACGAGTACCTTTCCGGTCATGCTGGAGGCGGCCTGTGACATTACCTCATGTTTTTCCGAGTTTTGGTTTAAATTTCTTAACTTTCTAAATTAAAGTGATTAGCTGATACCTGTGGGGTAAAGTGGATAAGGTGTTGATGTTTCTTGTTTTCGTGCTGCACCCAGCAATATTCCAGTTATGTCTCAGCAGGATGTAAATTATGAAATCCGGGGCAGACTATTCAGTGATTAGCCTCATGAGAATCGAGCTAGGCAATTAGGAAACGATGACCTGTGTCAACCAAGTCAGCGAGCCTTATCACCCGATCCCGTTTGTTGCCTTTTAGACAAGTATGGGTTGCCGAAGACCAATTCTAACCCGGATCTTCAAGGGTAAACGGGACACGCGTGAATGGAGAAGAATTCGGCTCTTGAAGCACTTTATCAAAGAGTGTCCAAATGTATCACGAGTTTGAAATGATATGAGCATTAAAATGTACATAGTCGTTAAATCGCGGGTGTGCATGGACTGTACTTCCATCTTCAGTGAATTCATCCCTGAAATGTGGATAACATACATAAAACATTTCATGCAGTGAGTGCGATGTCTCGGGTATGGGTTTATGAATACCTATCAAAGTATGAATGAGTGAGTGAATGAGTATGGTTTTACGCCACTTTTAGCAATATTCCGGCAATMTCACGGCGGGGGACATCAGAAATGGGCTTCATACATTGTACCCATGTGGGGATKCGAACCCGGGTCTTCGGCGTGGCGAGCAAACGCTTTAACCATTAGGCTACCCCCAAGCGTGACGAACGAACGCTTTAACGACTAGGCTACCCCACCGCCCCCTATCAAATTGTTATGATACAATATGTTCGCTAAACGATAAGGATACCCTGCCTCAACAGTTGGTCCCGTCACAAAAAAGGCAAGTCACTGGCTGACCGGAAGCCAAACATACAGGGCCATTAATGGTACAAATAAAAGTAGGAATAGCATTGGAAATGCTTTGTAAGTTTGGGAACGCATTCTGCATGTCTTTCAAATAGGGTTTTTGAAAGCTTTGCTGAGGCCGTTGGTGTGGTTCCCAGTGTATCAGCTTCTGACTAGTTCCATCGAGGTTTAAAACCAACGTGTTTTCTGACAAACATGTACTCAGATTTCACTGGAAACACATCAATATTTCTCATGCAACAATTACCAAAGCTTTGTGGTCGTCCTTGGCCAGAAGAACTATTGAAACGCCAGGACATTTTTGCCAACAAACAAATTTCCTGTTAAAATGAATTATAATCATATTCTCTCACGCCATACCGAAACTCAAGCACAATCAACCTCTGGCAACTGATTTCCACCATTTTATTTATGGAGACAAAAGCATAAAATGGACAAATTTGCTTTCTTCGGAAAGGGTATAATGAAGATATCTTTACACATATAATGGTCGTTATTTGTCAGTGTTTGTAAAACAATACAAATTGTAATAACACAAAATAACATACTGTATCGATTGTTCAACATGCCGCTATAATCATAAAAGTGTATTGATCAGTTTAACATTTTAGAGAACACAATGAAATTGAGTTCGTAAGAGGCGACTAACGGGATCGGGTGCTCAGGCTCGCTGGCTTGGTTGACACATGTCATCGGTTCCCAATTGCTCAGATCGATGCTCATGCTGTTGATTACTGGATTGTCTGGTCCAGACTCGATTAATTACAAACGGCCGCAATAAAGCTGGAATATTGCTGAGTGCGCCGTAAAACTAAATTCACTCACTCACTCTAGATCTACTTCAGGCCGCGGAGGAGGGGTTAAAGCTTTCGCTCGTCATGCCGAAGATCCGGGTTCGATTCCCGACATGGTGCACGGGTACACTGTTTCCCCTGTTGTAATAAAGCTTGAATATTGCTAAATGCAGCGTAAAACCAAACTTACTCACTCCTATTTCAGCTCCATTCCAGCTCTTTGGCGAAATCTTCTTGAGGCATCACAAGCAGTAGGTACAAAGCAGTACTAGTGAGAAGGCATGTGTCTTTGTATAAGCCTTTCTTTCAGACACTACTCACAGTACTTTGAGAGTTGATGTCATCTTCACGTTTCATCGATGCTGCAATCAAAGATGAAAGTCCCTTTGAACACAGTTTGATAGTAGTTCCATCAACACCACACAGGACACAGCAGTGGTCAGTAGAATCTGGAATTAAACTGTACATGGTGGTTGGTTGGTTGTGTTGTTTAACTCATCACTCGGCAATATTCCAGCTATATGGTGGCGGTCTGTAAATAATCGAGTCTGGACCAGACAATCCAGTAACCAGGATCATGAGCATCGATCTACGAAATTGAGATACGGTGACGTGGGCTGACCAAGTCAGCTAGCCTGACCACTCGATCCCGTTTGTCGGCTGTTACGACAAACATGGGCTGCTGAAGACAAATTCTAACCCGGATCTTCAAGGGTACAGTACAAATGATTGGTCTTGGAGATAACATTTATCCTGCCAGTGTTAACCTAAATGTTCATGAATCTAAGTCTTGAGACAAAATCCACGATGAGCTGAGGAGAGCACCAGTGGATGCCCTGTTGTTTTCCTGCAGATACTATTTTGTTGACCACTACTTCAGATGCAACAAAAATGGCATGCAGCAAATGTGACAGTCGATTGGTTTTTGTATGACATATGAAGAAAAACTTCTTTTCTTGCACATATTTGTCTGTTAACGAATGTAATTAAATTATTGGATTTTCCTACGGGCCAATCTAGACTTTCCATTATTTCAAAAACAGGCAAAGGTATGTAGTTTAGGCAGGATATGCATGCACATATATGGGTTCATTTCGCTTTCATGAGTTTTCCACATCGTAAGTCCGTTGATCGTTGCCTTCATCAGTGCCTGAATGTTCAACCGATTGTGAGATACAAAACCTCAGGCACCGACCAAAACGAGCAATCTGACAACATGGCACTTGGAATTCAAGTGTAACATTTCGTAAGTGAATTTGCCAATATTTTTCTAGAGTATGGCAATCAACGTCACAGGGGACTGACAATTCAGTGGTAAAAATTTTTTCGTTGGATTAATTGGAAAGGAATAGAAATTGATTAGTCTGAAGCTGTGAACGGGCCTGTTCCAAGCAAATATTAAATTATCATTACCCTGCACATATCAAGGTTCATACCACATATTCACCTCTGAGACAAAGCCACGTTCATGGTAAAAAAAAAGTAACAAAACAGTTGGGAGACGCCATCATGTCGCTGAACATTGAGTGTTTGTGCCAGCGCAGTCTACCACTGGAAATGTGTTTGACAGTCTCTTTAAATTCATTTCATTATCTACACTTCATATTCACATTTTGATGCAAATAACACATTGACGGTTTCAAGCTTAGACGTAAATGGTCGCAAGTAACAGTAAAAGTGTCGTGTGTGTCACTTTTCAGGAGAGCAAAATTGGCTCTTGCCAGTGTCACGGAAGAGGATTCGACAAGCAGCACCTTTTTAAGTTTTGAGTCTCCTTTTGCAAGAAGTCCAAGGTCAGACATGTTAAGGAGGTAAGTGGTGTTGGTGATCGACGCTGATAAGATCCAGGATTATAACCTTCCAACCACTAAACGCTGACAGGAATTAGTTATAAACAGAAAAACAAATGACTAATGGGTTCGCACTGAAATATTCCTCTTCTAATAGATATTGGTTCCGAAATCAGCAGATTGTGGAAGTTTGATTTAGGTTGAGTTACTTCCTGGTTTCGAATTCTCACACTCAGAGTCGCGTCCACAACAAGTGTTTGTCACTGATATGGCAATGTCCCCAGCCGCTAAAGAATGGAATATCTATATTTACTACTTTATTTTTGTGGGTCACATACAAGATGCCTGAAATGACTGGTGTCTGCATAATCACCCTATGTAGGCTGTCAACATACTTGAAAACATTGGGTGCAATGTTTTACGAGATCGCATTTAAAAAGCGGTCAAAGTATCGTGGTGACCTTTAAGATAAGGTCAAGGTCACCTAAATAAACTGGTCTCTGTGAAATCCCCCAATGTAAGCTGTCAGCAATTTGAAGACACTGGGTACAACAGTGCATGAGATATCACGCTAATAAGAGTTTTAAAAGTGGTCAAAGTGTCGTGGTGACCTGGAAAATAAGGTCAAGGTCACCCAAATCGACTGGTGTCTGCGTAATCCCCCAATGTAGGCTGTCAACAAATTTAAAGACATTGGCTACAACAGTTCATCGCTTTAACAAGAATCGGGACGTACGGATGGACGGTCGGACGGACGCCGCTGAATACATAGTCCCCCGTTCCGCGTTGCGGCGGGGGAAAAAAGGCAGTCATCTAACCCGGTTAGTCAAAGTGAGTTCCATGAAAATATGTCGTGTTAATTTGCAGACCTCCAACGCCTGAAAGCTACGAATACACATTACAATCTGGGAAGCGGTATAGGCACTTTTTAGTCGTATCTGGGAGGTGAACCCAGACTATTGGAAATGCAGTATGATAACCCAAGATCAGGCACCAGATGTATCAGCTGTAGTTTGTATACAAATAACAATTGGGTGTGTGGGGTGGGTAGCGATGTTTTTTGTTTTTTGTTTAGGTTAGGGGAGTAGAAAAATCACTTTTCTTTATGAAACGTATGATTCGGCCTTTGTACATCCACCTTCGCACAGCTTACAACAAAACCTGTATCCAGGTGAGAATTCAAACAGTCAGGATCAAACACCGATATCACCCGACCCTGGCGCCGTCTTAGATTTGGACTTGATTACCTTTTTCAAACCATGGGGCGGAATGAACCAGAACATCAATCGTTGTAATTGCTTGATTTGTTCTGTTGTTTAACGCCACACTCGGGTCGGGTAGTCGGGTCTGGACAATCCAGTGATCAACAGCATGAGCATGGATCTACGAAATTTGTATACGATGACATGACTGTCAACCAAGTCAGCCAGTCTGATCCCGTTAGTCGTCTCTTACGACAAGTATGGGTGGTGAAGACCAATTCTAACCAGGATGTTCACGGACTCCCCGAGATTGCAATCGCCAGGTAAAGACCACTAGTGCTTCCAAACTATTTTAATGGAAACCGTGATGGGTCTTTTTCATCAGTGCCATTGGTTGATGAATTAACTTGGAACTATACTCAACATCCTCACCGCTACGGTTATTTGGCTATAACTATAGTTATTTGAGTAAATATACATTAGACGTTCATCGTCCACAGAAATGTTGATAGTGAATGTTACTTTCTTTACAACATTAGACGTTGGAGATACGAGACTGGACAGCAGTAGTGTATAATTGTGAACGTATATTTACTACTAAAGTAATGAGTATTACACAGAGCAAATACATGATATTATTTCAGTAATCAGCCATGATAACACTATAAGCCCTGGAATGACAACAGTACGTCCTCGCCGCCAGGAAGAATGTCCAAACAATACGTCAATAAATTCGTATTCAGAATATGAAGGTGTTCTTTAAAACTAATTAGAGACACTATAAAGACGTACAAATTGCCCAGTAAAGATACTCGTCACAAGGCATTGTCACTGCATCATGTTATCATAGCGTTAGGTGTTTATATAAGCTTCAATTGTACATTTCCGTGGTTTTCCATTATTAAATGATTATGGTATGTTTTCAGCTTCGCGCATCTCAAGGACATGTTTTTGTACTGTTTGCTTCAGAGGTCCTTTGACAGTTTTGCAGAAAGTGAATGGAGTGAATTTAGTTTTACGCGGCACTCATCAATATTCCAGCTATATGGCGGCGGTGTGGAGATAATAGTCTGGACCAGACAMTACAGTGATCAACAGCATGAACATCGATCTGTTTTGCGGAAAGGACTTATCATGAATACAGGCATAAACAACAAAGGAAGGCTTGTCCTTTTGTAAAATATATTCGTCAGTTGCTGAAGAAAAGAGCATTAGTGAAATATATTCCTGCTCCGATCCCCCTAGAATACTCCACTGCTGGGTGCCGCTGTACAAAGCGATCAAAGTGTTAAAACAGAAGCTGATATAAGGCGGACTTTTTGCAGAGCTGTCTGAGGTAAGAGTGGCGTAAAAGTGTCTCTGCGAAAACAGTTTTTCATTATAACTGAAAAAAAAGCAAAATAAAAAAACAACAGTTTTTCATATTTAGTCTATTTTCTAAGTTGTCTTAGTGGTAATTAAGTTGTCAACTTGACAAAGTGAGACAGGCTTGGGCTAGAATAGTGACCTGGAATGCCCGTTGAAGACATCGATTAGATTGCATTATTCTACTGTAACATTTCTGACCACAAAAGTACATGTTTTCCACCTGCTCTCTAGAAACCAAAACAATAGACCGTAGGAAATACGGATGAGCTATTGTATTCAGCGCCTACAAGTCGATACCACATGATAACCGAACAATCAGTCCATACAAAATGTTACTTGACAGAGAAAACATACCTTTCTCGTTCTGTTGAAACTCTTGTGATGTATTTGCATGCTTTTGCAATGATGTTGACCTTTTCTAAACAGGGGGAAGTAATTTCGTTTGTGGAGTGAGAGTGATGTCCCTTTGTCTGCGAGTACAAAACATGACTCGTGTTTTGTTTCTAATGGAGTGGGATTCGTGTCAATTTTGTATAACTTGCATTTTGCATGGCATTCTGTTGGAAAACAATTCAATCCATTGGTGAATATTTTATTTGAACGTTTGAAATGCATTCTTTAATGTCATGTATTGATATATACGGTGGTGGTTTCACATACCATTTCTTCCCAAATTATCGATTCTTATCTAAAGGATCGTCCCATAAGTCAAATTGCAGTTTTTGGACATGTTGTACTGTGAATACATGTGTTTTGTCATTATATGTTAAGTTTTCTTTTTCACATCTTGCAAAAGAAATTGTTTCAAGGCTTTAATGCAGTCTCATGCAGTCTCTTTTGGACATCCGAAAATACCATTATGATGCGTTGGCAACATACAAATCGAGTTAGATAGTATCCCCTTTGCAAGGTGTGAGATTATACCCAATTACAGTTTACATGATAAAGCTTAAAATTAATATGAGTGAGTTTAGTTTTACGCCGTACTCAGCAATATTCCAGCTATATGTAAATAATCGAGTCTNGACCAGACAATCCAGTGATCAACAGCATGAGCATCGATCTGCGCAATTGTTGACCATTTAAAAGTAAAGATATCACAAGGTAATATTGAACAAATGCCAATAAAACATACATGAATACAAGAAATTCATTTCCGTTGAAGTTCAAAGATGAAACATTCAGCAATCATTTTCAAATCGCCAAATATCATGTAGATTTGTTTTAAATTAGATGCTCAGGAGACATATCCATTTATCTTACCTCGCACATAAATGTCGCGCTCCGATTGGCTGGCGCGCTCCTATTATTTTCAATGTACCCCGCTTACAAGCGAGTAACATTTCAATGTACCCCGCTGTTATTGGCAACTCATTTGGTACTTCGTGGTAGTAATTCTTTATCTGGAATTACATTGAATCACGTATGATGTACGGAAATTGCCGATATTTTGAGAATGCAAATCGATGGAAAGGAAATAACTCTAAATCTGTTTTTCTTGTCAGCAAATCTAGCAATGGTTACAAAATAAGTTGTACCCGTGCTTCAAACAATTCAAAATTAACATTAAGGTGTTCCGTAAGATAAATACGTTGTTCACTTGTCAAACATCGAGGGTAAATCAACCCATCTCCCTCTTGTGACCAGTGAACAACTGATAATGTACACCTCGGGATGATATGGCCTATTTTGTAGATAAACGTCCATCAGCCATACCGCCCTAAGGTGACGTCATCAGGGCTTGATATCGCCCTACGGATGACGTCACCATAGGTCGATAGTCATCGGCTTCGCCTCGATAAATATTTAGAAACACCACCGTAAATTTCAATAGGAAAAGGTCAAGTGCGGAAAGAAAAGGTCAATTTAAATACAAAGTTATACTATAAAGGTCACGTTTTGTCTTTTTAAATACTTTTACAGGTCAATGGCATGTTCACTGGTACTTGTGAACTACATTCACATTATCACACAGTTGGCAGCCGATATAACAGAATCCAGGATCAATTGTGAATTCGCCTGCGGCAGAGCCCGTAGTTATAGATAAGCTTGTAGAATTAGGCTTTAATCCTTCGTTCGCATCTTCGTCTTGGCCTTTCTCCGGCGAAGTGTACAGCAATCTGCTGACTTTAAAATTATAAAAATTGAAATTAACAACAAATCCACAAAACAGTCTGGAACCATTAACGTATCATACTGAAAAAATACTCTTATTCCTATTACACGTGAAACACGGGTTCAGTTAGCCAGTGATACATCACACGACACATGGGAACCACATGAAAAAACTTGATCATTTCAGTCACCTGTTATGACAAGCATGACCTACTGAGGTGTATTCCCCAGATACCTCATGGGGGATAAGATTGTAAATGTATATTTTGTAATAGCCTAAATATGTACACACATTCAGATTCTGCAATTTGCACAAATAAATATTTGCATAAATTCAATACAAACATTTATTGGTAAGAGTTCCTGATTTATTTTGTTTCAGAAACAATGGTTTATACATATACAGGCAAACAAGGATAAGTTGAGCACCGACCTGACAATTGACCCGTAATAGCATGTATGAGTGCCGCTCACTGGCGCCTGCCATTGTTAGCGAAGAGGCCCCAGGTTGTCCGCAACAAAGTGTTGTGCTACACCGACCACGTGAGAGTCTTATGTGCAGCTACGAGCCGAATCAATTTCATTGTCATGTACTGCACGTGCACTAGCTTACATCTGCTCTACCTTTCACAAACCAGAGACCATATAATAGCATTATCTATTATATGGTCTCTGCACAAACCAAATGGGTTTGCTCATTGCCGTGCACCGCCTATTTCTCGAAAACGCGTTCTCTGCGCCGGTCCAAGTTATCCTTGTTCGCCAGTAATATGTTGTCACTAATGTTAATATTAAGAAATATATGCATATGAAACTTACCTTCAACACTCTGGCTTGCAACAACGAGCTCGTCTTCTTACTCAATTGCCACCTTGAGCGCGAATGACAAAGCACATGGTTTCAGTTGTGTTCGTGCAATGCATACCAACTGTTTTCGGTTGAGTGGTTTTAGTGTCCATTGTCCCTTCATCTATACTTTTTTACACTATTCGTGTTATCAGCTTTAGCGTGTCTCTACAATTCAAAATGTCATTATTTTTTCCAGCTAATTAGACCAATATCCTGGCATACAAAATGTATTAAAAATTATTTCATGCTTCTCCTAATAGCTAAAATCAGTCGCCCAAACGCAACGCAGGGAAAATTTGTGCTGGAAGAGTGCATTACATTGTGAAGGGGTGAGCTCTTGAAAACGAATATTCGGAAGTTAGTTTAGAATCGTTAAACTTTAAAAACACCAACATTCATTTCAAAATAAATAATGCGAAATCCTTGATTCAACAAATTAATTATCCGTATACCTCGGCGTACGCGTAAAATATTAACCTGAGCCCTCGCGATATGGCCAATATATATGTTGGCCATATTGCTCGGGGCTCAGTTTAATATTTAATTCGTAACCTTATTGTATTTGTAATATCAATATCAGTAATAATACGAGTATTTTATCAAATGGCATTGGGTGGTGTCAAAATCTGGCTGATTCTTTTTACTTTCACCTTTATTAGCCCTGGGATAGCATTCCAGTCCGGCAGCCTTACGTTTGGCGAGTGAGTGAGTGAGGTGTTACGCCGCTTCTAGCAATATCCCAGCCATATCAATGCGGGGGACACCAGAAATGGGCTTCACACATTGTCGGGAATCGAACCCGGGTCTTTGGTGTGACGAGCGAACGCTCTAACCAGTCAGCTAATCCACCGCCCTTTTACTTTCTTATTAACAATATAGTTCGTATCATCGAGTACTTGTTGACATCCCGCCGCTGGAATATTGCTGAGTGCGGCGTAAAACTACACTCACTCACTCACTTGTTGATCACCCGGTGTATGGTATTTGCATCCTTTGACCTAACTGGAAAAATCAGTTTCAGAGTTTGTCAACCTAAATTTTTTTTAAAATCTTAATTCTTTTTACTGAACTTCATGACGCGTTCCTGTCATGGCGGTAACAACAGATGATTGAATGTTTGTCAATACTGACAGAACGTGTTAAGTATACTACCTGCGTGCACGATCTTGCGTCACACTTATTTTACTGATACGTGAAAGCAGCGTGAGTTAGTTCTAAACATGGTGTCAAAGGATCCGCAAACACCATTTCAGACGACATTTCTGACCGAGACAACCCTTTGATGTTACTTCATGAATTGTTACACTAAAAGAACACTACAGGCAAGCCACATGCTACTGTTTCAATTGTCATCCATGACAAGGATATGTTTTCGACAGGTGAACACACTGTGGCTAATGAGATCGCGACAAAAGGGTGTCAAAATACGGACTGGTGGACTATATATTATGACGAAAAACAGCTTTATAGCAATATTCAAGCAATATAACGACTGGGACACCAGAAATGGGCTTCACACATTGTACCCATGTGGGGAATCGAAGCCGGATATTCGGCATGACGAGCGAATGCTTTAACCACTAGGCTACCCAACGGCCCCGCGATATGTTGAAGTATGATTTAAGAATACCGTTTGCCACAGTGGTTACTTGGAATGTAAGTCCCTAAGATTTGTTTTTGTCAAGACAGTTTTGTGAATAGTTATGTTGTTTTGTGCAAGGGCTCTCCTTGAAGAGTACTAGCAATCACGTCTTCAGCCTTGGTAATTTGGATAATTGCGTGTCAACGTGACCCGGTGCGAGGAACTTCACTCATAACTAATCACTTGCAAACTGGATTATTTCCAGGTTGTTGTGTTACTAATTGAGGCGAAACAAGAACCAACCAAACATTTACAAATAATTTTAAAAAAGAGCAGTGTGTTACCACAGTACAGTTATTCTGAATCTTTGCAAAAAGCTTGTTACCTTGCATGTAACACAGGCGTTCAAGAAATCGTTCCCAATCAATCGTGTATATATGCTACGCCTACGTATTCTGTTGTTTTGATTTGCATTGTTCAGACAGAGAATACGAGAAGCCAATATTAGTAAACGCTGATCGACGTTTTATGAATCATATCATCAAGAACAAGAGAGTAATCCGAAACTCTTATCGAATGCCTGAAACCAAATGTCATTCTAATTGCTGTGCTTTGTAAGACAAAGACCCTTAGACAGCACTAGAGGCTGAACACATTGTCCATAATGGCGACAATACAACGCTTCAGGCCGGCTTATCTGATCATCCAATTAAGAATATGCTTCAAATGGCATTTGCCGCGATCAGACTTTGGAATCTCCTGAAAATCTGAAGTAATGATAAAGACAAGGAAGTCTGAGCTGCGAGCAGCTCAATCAACCTGAAGAACTCCCAGTCATTCTAAGGGACATGGTCAGACAGCTTTGACCCTTGGTCAATCCGATGAATGTCCCTTTCCAGCGCTGTGATAAGATTGGGATACCTCTTATCATTGAAATCGCTTGGTCCGACCGTTCAATGGTATGTAATTCCATTAGCTGTGGGCAACGACGACCGTGCATTGAGGAATCCCCTATTGACTTATACGTGCCCGGTCTCTATATCTGAAGACAGATATAGACTTATCGAAGAGAAAATATCTCATCTTTATCATATAAAGTAATTGCAGTATGAAGAATTTATGTAATTGAATTTCATGGTATGATTCGCCTTTTCTCTAACTGAGCCGCACGTGACGAAAGCTTGGATTTGGAACAACCTAAAATAAAGGACTTTGCTGCGCATGTATTGACTTACAAAGATATTCGTTGAGAATCAATATCCACTTGACACCGTTAAATATGGTGGTGCTATTCGAGACGAATATATATAATGTTATCTTCTTTACAAAATTAATCATCATTCAGTCGGCGATCTAGTTTTGATAATATGAAATAATGTAATAACTCCGCAGAGGTGCGTGGAAATTGTATCATTAAGATTCTTTGCTAGTCGAAACGTTGGTAATAAGACGTATCGAGCTAACGGACGCGTTGAGAACCAATGCACGCCAGAAACGACGCTTAACCCCTGGTCGCGCCTTGTGGAGAAAAAGGGTTAACAGATACTTATTTTAGTATGAAAACACTTGATATTATGAAGTTACTATATGCAATGTAAGATGTAATTGACAAATGTATCCCCTGAGTACAGATGCCTAGAGGCTTTCGTTTTATCGATAATATGGACTTGTGCGCATTGATTCGCAAGAGCGATGGTCGTTTGAAGGTAATGGGTCCACTGTCAGACGAGGATAGTGTGACATCTATTTAAGTACACAATGCCATGTGTGGGTACTCGGGGTATTTGACAAGGGACATAAACTGTCATAAAATGGTGATAAAGGCAGGTGTTTGGACATTTCATTGGTGATACATTTTGATCAAATTTTGGAGTATATTTTGGTGTCATCGCATGTCGAATGTATTGTGTAACTATACGATAGTGTCTTGAGTTTATACGTTTCTTGGGCTTCACATTTGAAAACAGTTGTATTTATGGGAGGGAGTTGTAAATAAACAACATTTCTTAAATTGACTTGTAAGAAGAAGCAAGTATTGTCTTGTACATGGATGCCATATATAACTACAAAAGAGTCCCTGAACTTTTACTTCATCCCTGTTTAAAGAAAATTTCACGTGCGAACCATATATACGCTATATCTATATGAACAAAGAAATAGACTTATCCCCGTGTCGTTCAGTTTACTATGACTTAAGGCCCATAACAAAACTGATGTCTACAAATACTGTAAATTGAATGCCCTGGAAGACGAGTACCATGTTCTGCTAGTTTTTGATCATTATACGTGTAGTAACATTAGAAGCAAATATATACACAGTTAATTACGTAACAACCCCAAAACACATATTTATCAAGCTGTTGTGAACTGCTAACCGTATATTAATTGCAAATATTGCTTTGTTTATTTATCATGTTGTTATGAAGAGAAAACCACTCTGCTGTTGAACATTGTGTATACTTGTCCGTGGCCTTCAGTTCTGAATACAGATTGATTAATTGAGTTCCTTCCATTACTATATATCAATTCATATGGCCGTTGGAAAGATGGTATTTTTAACAACAAATCTAACAAACAATTGGATCAAACAGTGTTTTTTCAAAGATAGTGAGTGCTTAGCCATCGCACAAAGGTAAATATTTATCGCTTGGCGACGTTCGTGGGTACATGTGCTAAAGCCTTGTCTTAGCCTCATATCTAACTTAAAGTAAATAGTTCGCATCTGGTTTTGTTTGTTGTTTAACGACGCACACAGCAATATTCCAGCTATATGGCGGGTCTCTAAATAATCTAGTCTTGACTAGACAATCCATCCGTCAACATTATAAGCATCAATCTACGCAACTGGGATACGATGACATGTGCCAGTGATGACATGATATCAGCGAGACTGACCACCCGATCCCGTTTGTCGCCTCTTACGACAAGCATTATTGCTGAAGACCAATTCTAACCCGGATCTTCACACGTCTCGCAACTCGGTGATGAAGAAACGTAGTATACTTAAGTCGGAGAATCACTGCGTTTGAGGTGTATAGGAAAATGTTAAGCTCATGAGCACGAGTATAAGGCTTAGAGATCAAGGATCAAGGATTCGAACCCGAGATTGTCGGATCCTGATACGCATCTACTCAACTGAAATAGTTTGTTTGTTTG
>VKKT01000296.1:139884-151439 GCA_008038995.1 Haliotis laevigata
CGGGTTCGATTCCCCTCATGGGTACAATGTGTTAAGCCCATTTCCATTTCAGGGATCCCGGCGGCGATATTGTTGGAATATTGCAAAAAGCGGCGTAAAACTAAATTCACTCACTCACGCACAAGAAATTAAGATAATGATTTGATATTTGAAATTCTCCTTTTGTTCAAGGAAGATGGTGAAGAAATGGCGACAAGGGCTAACACCTTTTCATTATTATTATTTTTATTTTTTAAAGTTTTCCTTAACACCTGAAATTACATGAACGCCACATTTACATTTAGTTAGACAAGTGTATTTTCACATTCTGTTCTTTATAGTTCACAAACAAATGGGTCCATGTCTTGAGTGAGCAATACTTTGCGCCGCTTTTTGCAATATTCCAACAACATCACGACCGGGACCCCTGAAATGGACTTCACATATTGTACCAATGTGGGGAATCGAACCCGGATCTTCGGCGTGACGAGCGAACGCTTTAACCACTAGGCTACCCCGTCTTCTTTCGCATCCTACTCGACTCGTTTGTCATTTGATGTTCGCGGGATCAACACTCGATGCATTTTCTGGTCCCCTGCAGGAAACTGTTATAAAACAATACTATTAAGCAGTACACCGTGCTATGTCGGTTGTTGTCATTTACCCGTTATTGCCTGTGATGTAGTACTCATAAGCACAAGTTAAAATCTAATTCATTATATATTCAAATTTATATTACATTATACATGCAGACTATTGTGAAACAAAATGAGATTTATTGCATTCTTAACTGAAAATGAATTTCCGAGAAGAATCAAAATGTGGAAATTTACTGTTTTACTTCCCATCTGTATTAGTTTAGTCCTATAGCGAATCCGTAATTATCTCAGAGATGGAGACAAGACAAGAGTTAAGGGTTAAAGTAAAGCAATGACGTCATATGGTATCATGACATCAGTTAAGGAGCGCGTGTGTTCATCCCATGAATGCGTGTGGAATAAACAGTTTTGTCGTGGATGTGTTATGTGAATTGTGGACAATAAATCTGACGATACTTTATTCTCAAGCAATGGAATCATGATCACACAGGGGCACTGTAGTGTTTGGTCATCTGCGTTTTGTTGAAAAATCATTTATTGAATTGATAGTTTTATCGAATTTTGAACAAACTCAATATTGATGTTGTGAATTTCTGTAACTAGTCCGATTTATCACATATTTGAATATACACATTTTCAATCCCAAAAGGGTGGCTTTATTTGCCATTTTCTAATTGCACTTCACATTTTCTTGAAACCATTAGAATTCCACCTCTTTCTGGCTCGATACGGAGATTCAGCATATTGACAATGATCCATTGCGAGTCTCCCAAATGTCATCAAGTCAAGCTGCCGGGAGGAGATAAACTCTATTAACACCTCCACAATGACCACGAACATCCGGAATGTTTCCATAATACCATTTTGTCAAATCTCCCCCATTCCGTTACGACAACGCCACCAGCAACAAACAGATGCTGTGTTTACGGACGTCGTGTTCAACGTCGCTTTTAGACAGGCTCCAAACACAGCAGCACAGACAATGATGGAGGAATGGTCCCGGAGGCAGAAGACGTTGATGAGGTTTACAGCTGAAAAACGCCTACAAACACACCCAGCTCACAATACAGTATCACCCCGTTTGCAGGGTCATTGCTGTGGCTTCCCGTGTTCATCTTCCCGGATATAATGTTGTGAAACCATTTCCCCATCAGCCTTGACTGGTCGACTCAGACTTTGTCAACATTTAAACACTGGCAGAATATTTGTGTTAGTCAAGTTAAATATATGTGCACCAACGACTTCCAACGAATTCGCCTGGTTGGACATCACACTCCTACCGATACTGCATTTATACTTTTAAGGGGCAGTGGGGTAGCTCAGTGGTTAAAGCGTCCGCTCGTCACACCGAACCCCCGGGATCGATCCCCTCATGGGTACAATGTGTGAAGCCCATTTATGTTATCCCCCCACCGTGATATTGCTGGAATATTGCTAAAAGCGGCGTAAAACAAAACTCACTCTTCTTTTAAGTCCTAAACAGTTCAGGCCACGAATTCTTTTCTGTAATAAACTAATAATAAAGATGTTCTCAGTGCCACAGCATAAAAAGCGTTTGTGAATTTACTTTTAGTACTGAGAGAAATGAACATGTTATCATTTATTGTTTATCATCAACACCACTAAAGCGTAATCAATATTCGGTTCAGTTTCCAATGCCACTTAGACAGACACCCACTGTTTGTGTTGCAAGTTGGGTGTACGGTGTGACTGTACAACTCCAACTGGATGACTGGACCGTACCAACTCCAGTATGTTGTTTTTCCATGTGTTAGTGACGGAATGTATGATCAGTTTGTTTTAAGAAAGAAATCTTTTTACTATGCTGCTCTCTGCTACACCATGTTATGCTGTGCTGTGCTGTGCCATACAATGCAGTGCCAACCAATGCTGTTACGCTACGCTATGGTATGGTATGGTATGCTATGCTACGCTATGGCATGGTACAGAGGCGTTGGGGTTGCCTAATGGTTAAAGCGTTCGTCACACCGAAGACCCGGGTTCGAATCCCCACATGGGCACAATGTGTGAAGCGCATTTCTGGTGTCTCCCGGCGTGATGTTGCTGGAATATTGCTAAAAGCGGCGTAAAACTAAACTCAGTCAGTCAGTCAGTATGGCATGGTATGGTATGGTATACGACGCTACGGTATGGTATGCTATGCTGCGCTATTGCATGGTATGGTATGGTATGCGACGCTATGGTATGGTATGCTACCTTATGGTATGGTATGGCATGGTATGCTATACTATACTATGCTATGCTATGCTATGCTGTGTTATTCTAAGCTATGCTATGGTATGGAAAGGTTCAACTGCACGGCGATACCACACAGTGACTGGCTGAAAACGGTTGCTGCAACCGCTGTTACAACGAGCTTTCATCGAGACCTTCAAACAGCTGCGTTCAATCGCCGGAGGCCTGTATACGTTAGGGCAGTTCTGCGTAACATTTAGAAAATAGAACAAATATGTAAATATTACAATGTGAAGAACACACACAGACATGTAAATTGTTTCAGTTTTCGATTACTTATAGATAATTGTATCCTTGATTCTAACATGGAGTACACACCCTGTTATGTTGATATAATCAATAGATGTGCCCTTGCAATTGGTGCTTTCAACACAGTCTGGTGAGCATAAAAATACCAGCTGAACACATATCGAGCAATAACATTGTTGGAAATGTCAATCCTTTTCTGTCTTTCGTCAGAGTAAAGCAGGAATCCTTCAACACGTAAGTACACAATTTATAAATTTTGATGTTCTTGAAAGAGTGGTTCGATATCGCGACACATAATTACATTAGTTTGAAATTATACCGTTTGTCGCAAAGAACCAATTCTATTTGTTTTTGTCGTAAAGGATATGGTGTATTGTTTACTGATTTTGTTTTGTAAAATTACATAGAAACAGTTTCCTACAGGGGACCTGAAATTCAAAAGCCATCGAGTGCGGATTCCGCGAAAATCAAATGACAAACGAGTCGTGTAGGAGCGGAAAGAATACAGCATACTGTGAAAATACAATTATCTTAGTACGTAAATGTAAAGTAGTGAGTGAGCGAGTTTAGTTTTACGCACTCAGCTATATGGTGGCAGTCCGTAAATAATCGAGTCTGGACCAGACACTCCGGTGATAAAAAGCATGAGCATCGATCTGGGAACCAATGACATGTGTCAAACAAGTCAGCGAGCCCGACCGAACGATCCCGTTAGGCGCCTCTTACGACAAACCTGGGTTATTGAAGGTCAGTTCTAACCCGGACCTTCACGGATCTAAGTGTAAAGTACCTAACGATAAGCTTTGTATGAAATTGAGATGCAAATTTACCCAAAATGTTTCAATGAAGCAATCTTGATAAATTTAGTTTTGGGGTATCCTTGAGAGGACCGGTATATTGGAGAGTGTATTTGCAAATACAGAATTAATGATGCGAGGGAAATGTATTCTTCATCCAACGTGGCACGTTTTCCTTACAAACATCGTTACAAACGCGACAGGCTCGCTGACACATGTCATCGTATCCCATATTGCGCAGATCGATGTTCATGCTGTTGATCACTGGATTGTCTGGGCCAGACTCGAATATTTACAGACCGCCGCCATATAACTGGAATATTGCGGCGTAAANCTAAACTCACTCACTCACAAACATGACCAGATTAAATCTGTTGCGGTGTTCACGGTCCAGAGGTAAAGTAAAGTGTTCACAGCATAACAATACCTCCAGGAATGCATGCTGATTTAAGACGATCAATAGGGTTATTAATGTTTGTAAAAATGGCCTTTCAACTGGACATTCGTTCATCATCTATACCGTAGGTCCTTGCGACCATCTTCTTATAACGTAGTATTGTGCTACTGCAACTGTAATTACTTCTTCTACTGCTGCTGTTACGGTAACTTCAACTACGATGACTACGACTGCGACTACTGTGACCAAGACGGCTACTCTTACTACTATTGCTATACTTACTTACTTACTACTTCTACCACTACCATCCTGAGAGGGTACGTAAGTCCCGGCACATTCAATTTTTTTTTTAATTTACCAGTTTTTTAAAAAAGTAGTATCCTTGTGGTTTTATATCATGGCTAAATGTTCTTACAATCGCCAGCGGCTGACGGAATGGTGTAAATCCAGTTAGGGTCCATGCAGGTAGCAAATGTACTGTAAGTCCCTGTAGTATGATGATCTACCTTCATTTGTTTGCGATTGTCCCTAATAGTCACATATTTCTTAAGTTAAATGCTAGTTTTAGTACCCCAAATTGTGATGTTCTAGTGTTTTACTGTCCTTTGTCGACATTTTTATATTTTACATTATATTTTCTATTGTTATCATATTAACTGTTTTGGTCACGATATGGCTGAAATATTGCCGATGTGACTATAAATTTTAACTCACTCACTACCACTACCAGTAAAGCTATTGCTGCTAACTACTATACAACTACAACAACGGCTATTACCACAATGGCCATACATACACAAAGAGCCGGAGTATGGTTCAGCAAGATTACCAGTACATTGCTCTCTGAATGGTCATACGCATTTATGAAAAAACTTGAACTTTGATATATGTAAAATACATAAGTATATATGTCAGTTGAAGTAGTTTAATTTTGCGCTCATATAATATACATATATTAACGCTGAAGCACAGCCGGACAGCCATTGCTGATGGTACGTGATACATATCTTGTTCCTGATTCAATAACTATGATATATGTCTTGTGTAACTTGATACCTTGAATGTTTAGTCTGAGTATGATTCACGCGTCTGTACTAAACCAGATAGTATCAAGGATGTTAACATAATTGCCATTGTCAATTACTCCTCCAGATTACCAAAGTAACAGTACTTTGATATATTCTTCAATAGATTCACTTGATTAGGGCAGGGAGAACTAATGTGTCTCTAGGAATTTCATTTCGTACGTATTGTTTAATTTCGCGCCCACGTAATTGTTATTTCAGTATAACTTTAAAATAATGAATATATATCGTCAGCACCAGAGAATACCAAAATGACAGATTCCGTGTGTAACATTTAAAGAACTTTGGAAGTTATTTGAATGGATCATTGAAGTGTTTTCCTGCAGAGTGTTTAATATATTTATTTGTTTGTTGTTTAACGCCACACTCAGCATTATTTGGGCTATATATGGTGGCGATCCGTAAGTAATCGAGTCTGGACCAGGCAATCCAGTGATCAACATCATGAGCATCGATATACGTAATTGGGGTGTGGTCAACCAAGTTAGCGTGCCTGACCACCCGTTCCCGTCTGTCGCCGCTTACGACAAGCATGGATTACTGAAGGCCAATTATAACCCGGATCATCAGGATTATATCTAATATTTGATTGTATCTGTGAAATAAGTTTAATGAAGCGAGAGTGGAACAAAAGAAAACTAGTACAAAGGTGGTTGTGTCTCAATTCAGGAAATAATCTGTGAGTCAATGAAATACAACAATATATATGTTATTTATATAGTGCACATATCCACGGAATTAGTACAAGCTCAAGACGGATGCACTAGTGGTAATTATACGACAAAAAACCCTCAGTGCTCACAATGAGTTTTCGAATCAACTGCAACTGTAAATTAACTTATTGAGGTTGCAGCATTCCGGGCCTCAAAAAGCTTTCAAAAACTTTCAAGGTGGCCTTTTCGTGGACATTTCCAAGTTGGACGCACCAGTGACAAAACGATGCCAGATGCAATTCCTTGTTTTGAATTGCACAATAGGTTCCGGTGTTGTTTTCAGGTGAAGTAGTGATTAGCCGTTGTATTTGTTTATGGCTAAAAGCGGCGTAAAACCATACTCAGTCAGTCAGTATTTGTTTATGACATATTCAACTCTGGATACAGTTTTCGCGAACACTAGCATCATCACCATGTGCCATGATATCGTCGGAACTACAGTCCATTGATGTGCATCCTTATACATTACACAATTTACTGTGAAAACGATACAAGGAAGGATGTCGGAGCCACGATTCTACCTTTTGCGTCATGATTATGTATTAGAATTGCCATAGAAAGTTATTTTGTGTTTTACTGTTTAACGCTGCACTCACCAATGTTCCAGCTTTATGACGGCGGTCTGCAAATAATAGCGTACGAATCAAGTGATCCATTGATTGGCGTCATAAGCATCCATCTACGCGACTCACCTGATCACCCGATCCCGTTAGTCTCTTACGACAAACGTGGGTTGCTGAAGATCAATTATAACCCGCATCTTCACGGGTCCATAAGAAGTCAGCCGAGATAAGCTACCAAATCAGCCAATGTATAATATACTACCCATCAAAAGTTTAGAGTCACTTAAAGCACTCACTATATGTTATGTATATATGTATGGTTACATCGAAGATGATTTTCTCCACTAACTTGGGGGAACCAACTGCAGACCTTATGCAGATGAATTTCACGAGGATCATACATCAAATTGCTGTAAAGCATGTGCAAATATCATGCATGTGAACAGCTGCGTTTTGGCGTAAAGTTTTGTTACGAATTCGTCAATTTTCAGCATTTATTGAACTCATGACAATAATATTTTCAAAGTTACAAATTTGTTTTACAATACACCCGTTTATGTGTAAACAGTACCTTTAAACAGTATGCTAACATTTTTCAAAATTTATTTTAGAACAGTTGACTTAAGTAAATGGCTACATTTACACTAGTGAGTCTAAASCTTTGATGGGGAGTATATAACAGATGTCAAAGTTTACAACACTACAAGTGATAGATTAACTATAGCAATATGAAAGAATCAACTGTCCTTTAACTTCTTTTGAGTTCAATATAAAGAAAAACCTCCAAGAAAATATAGATGCGTCTTCCTATTCTGCTTAGATGTACATTGAATCATTTGACAATAAATAAATCAAGACTGTTTGCCATTACCAGAATGTCCATGTGTGCTGACATGATAACATGGTAGCACAAACTCCCATGCATCTAAGTATGTTCTGATAAACATCTAACGTGAATGCCGTTTTTAATCCCAAACCCGCCAACATGAGTGTGATACATCGTTCCTCTGGAGACACAGTTTAGTAGTCTGTGGAAATTGCTCCAGCTATCTATCACTCTGAGCGTTACCTTCTCCGGTCGATTTCACCAATTACTGCTTTGTAAATACGATCCGAGTCTAGTCTTTCTGATCAATTACATATCGATTTAAGATGTCTAAGTGAACAAAAATTAGTAGGTACATCCCAGACTGACAGACTAAGGTTCCTTTCAACGCCCAGACCATTCTAATCTCGATCAAAAATCGCTGAACTAATTTGCACGTCGCATGTATCCTGTGCAAGTATGTAAACGGGTCTGTGTTTAATCACCTTGAGAACCATTCCTGAAGTGAAAGGAGTCTTCTCCATCAGTTGTCCCGGACTCGCTAGTGAATGGGGTTGTTTTAAAGACACGGAAGAGTTCGGGAAGAAAACACTCGAGGACATGCGCCATGTCCTTATACCACCATGCCTGTCTGTGGAGGTGTGTAGATGTGTGAATGAGCCGGGTGTTGACGCCCCTTTCAGCAATATTCCGGCAATATCACGGCAAGAGACTCCAGAAATCTGCTTCACACATTACTCGTGTGGTGAATCGAACCCGGGCCTTCGGCGTGGTCAGCGGACGCTCTAACCATTAGGCTACCCTACCGCCTCAAGACTAGGTGAAGGATTCAACTATTCAATTCGGATATAAGTCTACACACCAAACCTACATGTGCACATTTCACGTGCAGAATCATCGTATCACACGAATGTATCGGATCACCCCAGGGCTATTCTGTCGTCACTATCTGTCAGCCCTCATAAATGTGTTCCATGTTCGTGGCTTTGTTCCACACTGACCTGTCATTGCTCCTAAAGATGTTCCGATTTTTTACTTAGTTTACTTAATGTGTCAGTGCTCTAAAATATGTCTCGTGGATTTGGTTGTGCCCTACACTAATCTATAATCTCTCATAAATGCGTTTCATACGTTTAGTTCAGCTCTTTACCAATCTGTCATCCGTCATAAACATGTTTCATGTGTTTGGCTATGTAACTCCAGTAACTTTAATCTGTCAGAAATTATGAAGGTCTTGAATTAGCTTACAGATCTTCAACTTCAGTCAGAAGATCGTCAGAGCACATTGTGTCAGTATTCACTGCTGCCAATTAGCGATAGCCTAAACTGAATGTCTTGCTGCGTTTAAAAAATCTTTTAGTTAGACAAACGACCGCTTGGCGTGATCCGACCGGAACACGAAACCCCATTAGTGGAGGAAAATACTTTATAATTACCGTCACTATTGATATATGTGGTACTCTTTTCTCTTCTGTATATCTAAATATCAATTAAGTATCCATCCAAATATACACTTCCTAGGGATTTCCATCCGAGAACAGCGATCTTTCATTATAGGAAAGACGAACGAGGCATTTACATGATCCCAGAGACCAAAGCTGGATGTGAAATAGTGTGGACAGAGTTGTTGTTCATGCAACACGTCCATGCCACCACGGGGAACCAGTAGTCTGGCTAGATCGATATACAGATGGTAATCCCGGTGCCAAAACGCCACAGAACTCTTTCCTTAATCCAACAAATGTCACTTCATGGGGATGTTGTTGCGGAAAGAGAACGATTAATAGATCCGTGATGAAAGTGTATTAGATACTTCACAAAATCTATGGAAGTTTCAATTCTAAAAATTGCAGAAGCTATGGGCTGGCTTAGTGGTTAAAGCCTCCGCTCATTACACTTAGAATCGGGTTCAGTTGCCAACACTGAGCAATTGTGACGCCTAATTTAGGTGTTCCCGGAGATATTAAAGAAATGTTACCAAAGGCGGCTTAAAACTAAACTAATTTATTTGTAAACATGACTCAACAACTAGGCTACCCTCTTTTGGTGATATATTAGTTGGTGTATGAAAGATATGTTGTGTTTCTCAGCATCTTCAACAACTAATGATAGCTCTGCAGTGAGTGACTTTACCATAGCGAATCTATATTCGATATTCTGTATGTGAGAAAACAGGTTTTGGACACAACACATATGCATAGTAGAAGGCAAGACAAAAACTCAAACTCGAGATTTTTGGATCTGAGAACGAACAGAATGGTATCTTTGTTTTAATCTGAAACAAAGGTAATGGAATGCTGTCTTGATACTAATTAAATCTCAAAGACTCCTTACCTACAGACATATTCAATGACACGTGTGTCGAACTCGCAATTACCTGAATTCATTCAATAGTGTTGGATGAACTGAATATGTTCTCAATGCTGAAACTGACAACGTTGAGTCATGTATCCATGTCTGTGACATGAGAGAAGCTGAGCAGACCGATGCGGTTACCAGCATGAAAATAACAGCAAGAGCAGACAATCTGTGACACAGACTGAATCTTTTGTTGACAAACAACAACGTGACAAGTGACAAATGCATTAACTACAGAGTACGTATGAAACCTTTGGGAACAGCTAGGTAAGTTTATTGACCCGGCCTGAGACATGTCGTCTGAAGTCAATTGTGATCATATGCATGTGCCGTCATACAAACCAGAAACATGTATGTTCAACCTCCCTGACTCCTTTGTTCAAAGACAGCAGACACACAAACCTTCCTTCCTGGATAGTTCTCAAGGCCCCGTAATCCGCTGTGAAGAGTTGCGTCCCTTTGGTACGCCAGAAAACTGCGATAGTGGGTTCGAATCCTGACTTTTGTTTCTAGATTTGTCAGCACCATGGGCATTTCTGAAACCATGTAAGACCCTAATTGTTGCCGTCATTTACGTCCAGTACTGCAGCTAGTTCTTCTCCTCCACTACCTTTCAATGTAATAACATGACTGTACACGCTTAGCTGGTTTGGGTATACGTTGACTTTACTACTTAGGTCATTCTGTTCCACACCGAAAATGCCTAAATAACTGTGCATGTGCAATGTAGAAGGGTCTGTGTTTAATCACTTTTAACCATTGAAAAAGGAGCTGTGTGTGTAATGCCCTTAAACGCTATTAATCAAACAGGTTTTCGTTCAGTCAGACATTAACAGTTGGGATCAACGTCCCTAACGATGTCGATAGTTAAAAAAATCCCACACTAAATGATAAAGCGCAGCTGTCGGTTGCAAGAGCGCCACATCAGCAACGTTGACTTTCAACAGATGAGTTTCTTATGGAATTAGCGTTCGTCATGAATAAGAAAGAAGAATCATACGTGATCATTTGGTTTTCAGATGTGTTATTTACATATGACTGGTTTTGAATTGAAAAGTTTAAAATGCGATTCCTATTTTGACTTGTACCATTTGTTTCCTTGCAATTAGGTGAACCGTTCACTTGGCTTTGCAAGTGTTTGTTTGACAGGCCCACCGTTGGGACAGGTTACGCTCACCTGGAATTGTATTGATAATCATTCATAATCACATGCTTACGACAAATTTGCAATGGTACAATTGACGCTGCATTAGGTAGATCTAGAGATTTCGCACTGTTTGATAATGATTTATAAACACATGCCCTTTACTCGCACTTCATAGTATCAATCACTGGATTGTCTGGTCCAGACTCGATTTTTTACAGACCGCGTTGTACAGCTGTAATACTGCTTAATGCGGAGTCAAGCAAACATATACTCATGTAATAGTCAGAATTGTTGAGGGTTTTGTCGTTGTTATTGTGATGATTGAAGTTTTGACTATTCTATTATTCTATCGATGCCTGAGGACATATCACCACTACATGCGGGATACTTTGTTTTGCTGTATGCTTTGGGCAAAGGTATTTTTCTTTCATTTGATAGCTATACTACCTATAGATTTTACCTGTTGATTCTGAAGCTGAGTGAGCACTAATATCTGATACTGGTAATTCGGAAAAGGTTACACATAAGAATGACTGACTGAGTTTGGTTTTACGCCGCTTTTAGCAATATTCCAGCAACATCACGG
>VKKT01000297.1:20256-40026 GCA_008038995.1 Haliotis laevigata
GTCACCGCCACTGCTGATCACGGGAGTAGTTGTGCAAATCCGGTCGCTGGAACAAGCCACTCTAAGGTTACCCATACGTTCAATAACAGACTGAGGACATCAAAGCCGAGGTCTTCTAACGGGTCTCCTAACGGGTCTGATGGAAGCATCCGATACATCCAGGAATGAGGATCAACTCAATATGCTGCTAATCGCAGCTGCTGACATATAACTGGCAAGGCTATTACAAACATTATTAGGTCTTGAATAAATACCTACATGCACCCTGTTGCTTGATGATGTCGATGGAGTACAGCTTTTAACCTCTGGTTGAAAAGATTTTGTTGAAGTACAAAGAAAGACGTTGGACGTGTGCTTTGTTAGCGTGGTCGGCGACGTCCTCTCTTTTCCGTTAATAAAATCCCGGTTGGTTTGTCGTTCCTTCTATATTAGCGGCAGTAGACTGAACGATTGAAGAGCCGCACAGTGGGGATGTGTACGTAAGGCTAAAGCAATTAAGGATTCTGAGCGTTATAGAAATTAGGATAAGCAACGTGATGTGTCGGGAATTGTACTGACTGGCTTGTAATCGCGTTGTTAATGGGTGTGTCATGAGAGTGAGTGAGTTTAGTTTTACGCCACAATCAGCAATATCACTGCTATATGGTGGCGGTCTGTAAATTATCGAATTGGGACCAGACAATACAGTGGCAATACAATACATCATGAGAATCGATCTACACAACTGGGATACGATGACATCTGATCCCGTTAGTCGCCTRTTACGACAAGCATGGGTTGATGAAGACCAATTCTAACCCGGATCTTCACGGGTATGTGTCATGAGAGTTGGACGTTGCAGCAAGTCTCGTGACGTGTCTTGGACGTTGGACGTTCTAGCAAGTCTCGTGACGTGTCTTGGAAGTTGGACGTTGCAGCAAGTCTCGGACGTGTCATGGAAGTTGGAGGTTCTAGCAAGTCTCGTGACGTGTCTTGGAAGTTGGACATTGCAGCAAGTCCCGTGACGTGTCATGGAAGTTGGACGTTCTAGCAAGTCTCGTGACGTGTCATGGAAGTTGGACGTTGCAGCAAGTCTCGTGACGTGTCTTGGAAGTTGGACGTTGCAGCAAGTCTCGTGACGTGTCTTGGAAGCTGGACGTTGCAGCAAGTCTCGTAACGTGTCATGGAAGTTGGACGTTGCAGCAAGTCTCGTAACGTGTCATGGAAGTTGGACGTTCTAGCAAGTCTCGTGACGTGTCATGGAAGTTGGACGTTGCAGCAAGTCTCGTAACGTGTCATGGAAGTTGGACGTTCTAGCAAGTCTTGTGACGTGTCATGGAAGTTTGACGTTCTAGCAAGTCTCGTAGCGTGTCATGGAAGTTGGACCTTCTAGCAAGTCTCGTAACGTGTCTTGGAAATTCGACGTTGCAGCAAGTCTCGTGACGGATCATGAGAGTAAGACGTTGCAGCAAGTCTCGTGACGTGTCTTGGAAGTTGGACGTTGCAGCAAGTCTGGTGACGGATCATGAGAGTTGGACGTTTTAGCAAGTAGCTTGACTCGTCATGAGAGTTGGACGTTGCAGCAAATCTCGTGATGTGTCGTGAGAGTTGGACGTTCGAGCAAATCTCCTCATGAGAGGATTAATCATAAGTTAGAACAAGTCATGTGACATCGTGTTTTTGAACTCATAACGTTAGGGCGAGCAACTGGACATGGCAATGTATTCCATATTGTCTCTAGTTGGCTAGATAATTTTCAGCGTTTTCACGCTGTTTCCGAACCAGTTTTTCAAAGAACGTACGACATTTCATCCAGAAATCACTTCCATTTGTGTGTATTTGTTGCTGCAAGAGTGTTTATTATCTGGGGCCGCTCATAAATAAGGAACGTCTCATTTAAACAGACACTTGAAAGGATAAGAATAATTTGAAATATCACTGGTCCCATGAAAAACAACACGACAAAAATGTCATGAAAGACATATAATACTGGTAATATCACAGATGCGATACAGATTGTGCTTCTGATTTAAATTGTAAAATCTTCCAATAAATCTCCAACTACAAGATAAACCCAGTCAACTTTTTTATTCAGACCACGTGCAGAAAATAAAACGTAGCCTATAAAAAATATGAAACCGCTTTGTCCTTTGATGAAGGACAAAAACAATAACCCAAGTTAAAATCGAACAAAACAACATCTAAAAGAACTCATCCCGCGCTCCGCGATTGTTTTCTCCACAGAAAGGACAGCCTAGCCTTGAACAATTGCTCATTTCGCAAAATATCAGTTATTTGAACATTATATTTGTAGGTGAAATTTTTCATCGCCCTTAACCACAAACTGGAGCAAGATTTGTAGAAAAGGTCATCGACACTCCGTAATTTGAAGACGAGACGAAGACTGAATCTTTGTCTGTCTTCGCTGTGTCTCAAGCAAATTCAGGAAGCTAAATCATCACACCGCCATAGTGAATCAACTGTTAGAGAGCGGACGACATACCGGAGCAGACGACACAATGAAGCAGACGACATTGACCGGAAGGGCCAAATCCACTCATCAACTCAGTGAACCAAAGGCAGAAAATCAATCCGAAGTCGTTATCTTCAGTGCCGTTTGCGTATATTCGTCTTAATGAGTTCTTTGGGGTGGTTAGAATAGAAGGTGTGAAGGATTGGCCTATTTTGGCTGTGTATATGGGTTTTCGGTGTGATTAATGAGCAGGTGGCATGTCACTTACTTACTATAGGATTTGGCACTACTCAATCAATATAACACTCAGGATACGCGTCACGTCGTAAGTGCCGCGTCGATTGACAGATATCATATTAATTTGAAGGTCGAAATTGATTAGTGGTTATGTAGAGTGAAATAAATAATATATCAAAACCTGAAAAAGAAGGAGTTTTAATGAATGAGTTGGGCTTAACGCTGGTTTGAATAGTTATACCACGGTGAGTCGGCTTCGTATACTACTCACACTTTGCTAAGGATCACAGAAATACCCAACTTTTCTTAAACAAAGATTTATAGTTTAACATAAGCTTATATATTTAAACAAAATTAGACCCCACATCATAGTTTTCTGTTGAATCAATGATTTAATCCTTAGCAAAATGTGAATAGTATATGTGAGGGAAGCGTTTAAACCGACGCTGGCAGATGTAATTAACAAACCTCGATGCATCATCAGGGCGGATCTGAGATTTGACCCCAAGGTGACGACATGGGGGTATGCATCAAATGGATTAATATTGTCTTACTTAATCCCTGTTTGATGTATATAAGTCTTTCTTTGCTGCAGTACTTCACTCTTGCTTACCAACGGTATGAGAACCAATACCGAAACGGATAGTATATTAGAAAACTTGTCATCCATAAAGTATCATACTTTTCTTAATATTCATCAACTTCAAAATGCCAATCAAATGGTATGTTTAAGTTGCACGATTAAAGATGTGTAAACATTCCACTCTCCACATGAAACACAAATTGATTCGAAACTTTTGGGATGAGCTGTTTGTAACGTGTACAATGGAAACCAACATATTATCTCCATACATTTATTCTTTATTTTCCAGGTAAATCATGTCATGTGACCTCAGAACACCTGTTATTGGTGACGACAAATAACGGTATATTTTACAATGAGTTTTATATCTATATATCTGTTTCCCCGCCAGTGAATGCCGAAAGGAGAGGGTAACAGCTGGGAAGTCTTTGTAAGTAGTTCCTATTTCAAACAAGTGGATCCTATCCTGAATAACAAATTACATTTGTCAAATCACCCGCTACTAATTACACTGTCTGTCTGTCGATACTCAACATTTATACCAGCAAATAAAAGTGTCATATATTCACATATTAATGACTGAAAGGCTGCGTTGTACTAACAAGTCCAAGCTGACGATTGCTCGGGGCAGAAAGCGAAATCTATCCAAAGTTGAGAGACTATGTCCCATGTGTATTTTTTCCAACACAATAAACAGAGTTACATTTTTTCCTTGAATGTTTTTTTCTTTAGTGGTTTGAGGGGGTCAGTCCTACCGAAATACTTCACATGTTTTCCTTCTTTTGAGAAAATGGTAGAATTAATGACTGGCACTAGCCAGCGTAAATCAACGCTTAGACAAATTTGTGTTTTGGGCATTTAAGAAAAGGCAGAAATCCCTGTGTATTGAATAATATTATAACCATGTCAGTTTATACATTCCACTCTAAAATGAAAATTGTACATCCTTTGAAACCAAACCAGAAATTATCTTAAATGTCATCATCTAATATAGTGATGCATTATTAGATTTATTATCCACTCCGTGTTATCACTGTATCATCAATACAGCATATAACACTATACAAGCTGTAGGTATGTCTCTGCCGGAATTACATGTTGTTTATTGCTATGGCGCCCCACTGATGTGTTTGATGTGATCCTGCAACTGTGAATGTGTATTGGGCCGGTGGCCCCTTTATAGAATTAACAATTCAATAGCTGAAAATGAATTGTGACATTGCCCTCGTTGTACTAGCTACATCCATCTGTGTACACTGCGATCCAAAAGAGTGATGGTTCCATTGTGTGTATGTAGGAACACGCGCGCGCGTACACTCACTCACATATTAAACACAAAAAGACCAAAAAGTAAACTTCAGTATGTCTTGTCGCTATTCATATTGACGATAGGGGACATGGGTGGCCCAAACGCTTAAGGCGACACAGTTCGCCTTGCACTTCGCCAGTGGTGCAAGGTTTGAATCCAGATTATCGCGCCCTTTCTCGTGAGTTTCACCAGGGGGAAATAACAACAATCTTATACAGATTGCCTGCTTTCACGACAGTGGTAAATGATCTTACTTCGGGTCTTCCTCCGCACCTCCAGCTTAACGCTTAAGACATGTAAAGGCTTAACTGTAGTGTTGCTAAAGACGACGAATTCCTGGTACATTGGGAACTTTAGAGTCAATGCGTAGGAACAGAACAAAACTAAGGAGTAAGGGAAATGTGTTTTCAGAAAAAATGTTTTTGCCAAACGTTAAATATTACTGAAGATGGATTCAGTAAAGTATGACTTCTAATAACGTACAAGTTGATGAAGAAGCCCATATTTACATTTCCTCTCTGGTGCATATGCACTTGACTGAGAAAGACCACTCATTGTAACGAGAAATCCTCTAAACCATCTAGTATGTATCACAACTTAAGATGTAGAAATGATTTTTAAAACTGTAACATCATAATTAGATATCATACCTGTAGTTTGGACATTCTAAGCAATGGAGAATCTAGCTATACCCGTTCGTTTATCTCGAACTAAGGATGAGCCAACAGGACTTTGAGTTTACTTGGACGTTCAGAACAGTAAAACCGCAACAATATGGACGAAATACTTGGTACTAAATATAAGTAGAAATTCTATAAAACTGAATAGAAAAGACCAAATTGAATAGGACACCATATTCATAACAATTGTCTCACTGAAATATGCCACAATTTCCGGTGTGTTTTAAGGGAGAGAACCGAACTTTTACATGCACGCACACCAATGTCTAAAATTTCTATTTCTGACAAATGATTCTTAAACAAATCAGACCAAACCAGCAAATTATAGCAAAACATGAGACCACAGTATGCCTATACAGATATTTCAAAGTTCAAATAACGAATTCCAGTGAAGCGACCAAAAGTGTCTCACACACTGGAGAAATGCAGCCACCTTTATTTATCATGTACTGAGTGTTACAAAAATTAACTTATTCTGTTCCGCAAGCCTCAAACAGTGTGATCATGGACACTGTGGCTCACCTTCTCACTGTACAAGATAATCTACCATGGATTTGTAGTCTACATCTGTGTCAGAACCTCTAATATTCACATGAGAAACAAATCGCATTAAAAACATTGTATACAAGAAATGGCTCCATTCAGCACTCTCTTCCGAAACTTCCACTATTATGGAAGTCCCGGCTTTCCCTGGAAGTCCATTAGGTATGCAGTACTTTCTAGTTACGTGGTCCCTAGATCAATACGGTTTGGTCAAACAGAGAGAAGTGTCAATCTCGATGCTGCCAACCTTTGATTAAAATTTGATGATTTGACACTGGTGGCCGAGATACAAAGCAGTTCGACACGAAACAAACATACATTCACACTTCGGGTGAGGGCCACAAGAGTGACGAGGAAGCTCTTCCTTTTAAGCAATTGACTTTCACGCTTTGTATTTCAGACTGGGCTATCTGCTACTCGCCTCCACTCAGAAGTGCTAGGACACAGGCGAATAATTGTTGTACGCACAGATTGGTGTTTTCGCCCAAAACATCGCCCCGGTAAGTGATTTATTATTGACGTGGTTTGCAAGTCGAATTTTAAATTTGAGTTAGGGTGTTACTTGTTTGGCAACGGCACCTTTGTCAAGCAGGCCTGATTGCAGAGAGGTGGTTCTGGGTTCTTGCTCTCACGGGGGCATAATAGGCTAATATATTTTGTCTTGGACAATATATGATTTTGATACAACAAACAAATAAATTCCTTTAAATTGAAAGGGAGAGGCGGTGAGAACGGAGATTATTGGTGGTTTAACGCCTCACTCCGTTATATAACGGCGGTCTGTAAATAAACGAGTTTGGGTCAGACAATCCAGTGATCAACATTATGAGCATCAATCGACGTATATTGGATACGATTACATGTGTCAATAATTGTATAACATTACTGTGTTTATTTGTTGGTTTCACACTGAATTATTTTGTGTATAGATTTCTGAGTTAACTTCGAATTACGTTTTTGTGTAATTGGTTTATGTCTGTCTTATGATGTTCTTTTACGTATTTCTATATGGTGTGCAACTGGTTTACCACTGTCTTTGTGATGTCGTGCAATTAGTTTGCGTATTTCTATAGGATGTGCAACTGATCTATGTCCGTCTTTCTGATGTCGTCCAATTAGCTTTAAAAATATGTATTTCTATAGGATGTGCAACTGGTTTACCTCTGTCTTTATGGTGTCGTGCAATTAGTTTACGTTTTCTACATGACCTAGTGTGCTATTGGTTAAGGTACCTCTTCAGTGAGTGTTCCCTTCTTCCCTCACCGTTCTGATTGTGTATTGGGTTTACTTATTATCTTTCCGTCGCTGTGCTAATAGTTGGCCTGGCAGATGATCGACGCTTGTTATACTGTCAATAATTGTTGTACCTATTTCTGTCAGTAATTTCTAATAAACCTTCTTTCTACACATTGGTAATTTTAAACCCAGATGACTGTACATTTCCATTGACATTTGCGAGCATGATTCAATACATACCTGTTTGGCTCTACTAGAACCCCCTAGGGGTTTATAGACAAAGTTGTCTCCCCTGACAACCCCCTACTTCAGGTGCGTATATTCGTTACGAAATATCATTTGTCTTTGTATGGATGCTTCAGGTATTTAACCAGCATATGTATACTGGTCATCAAGAAAGTCATGAGAGGTGCCACCCGTGAAGATCCGGATTAGAATTGATCTTCAGTAACCCATGTTTGTCGCAAGAGGCGACTAACGGTTTAGGGTGGTCAGGCTCGCTGACTTGGTTGACACATGCCATCGTAACCAATTACGTAGATCGATGATCATGCTGTTGATCACTGGAATGTCTGGTCTGGAGTCGAACATTTTACAGATCGTGGCCATATAGCTGGAATATTGCTCACTGATGAGAGGTTCACAATGAAACACCGCTGACGTGTAGTGGAACTTGTGAAATCCTGAATTTATCAAATCCTTGTAAATAGTGAGTGAGTTTTAGCAATATTCCAGCAATATCACGGCGGGCGGGGGACACCAGAAATGGGCTTCACAAATTGTACCCATGTGGGGAATCGAATTCGGCGTGACGAGCGAACACTTTAACCACGAGGCTACCCCACCGCCCTCTGGTAAATAACTTCCATCACAATAGTAAATGGTATTATATAAAATGTAGTCAGGCGTTGTGTGCGACACACTACAGCACTTGGAGAAACGCATGTCATATGGGGATTCTTTGAAGCCACCCATCATGGCTGCAGATAATTAACACACATTCCTGGAACATGACGGACGAAGATCATATTCGCTTTCCTGTTTCAATTTGTGATGAGATGTGCTTGTAAACTGCACAAAATATTTTGTTACTGTAAATTGGTCTTTATTTAATCAGTCTCACTTTGTAATGTGAGGTGGTTGCAAATAGCACAAATAGCAACAAAGGTTAATTATTTAGTCAGTTTCACAACAGTACCGGTGTCTGCTCATGACACACAGAACGGGTATTGTGCATCTTCTTTGAGCTTCTGCAGGAACACCTAAGAGATGGGATAAGAAGAGGAGGAAAGTCACGTGTTAATACACAGCTACCTGGGATCAAACAGATTGTTCTAGGTCTAACCTTAGATGCAGCTCTATTATAAACAGGGTAAAACCTATACACTAACACAAGGACTTGGGTATATATATCTAAGCAGTATCAAGCTTGAAATAAAAGTAAAAATAGCTGTTTAAAATATGCATGTGTAAAATGTAACAGACCTATTAGAAATATACATTTCCATCAATAATACATTTAATGGGCGATCATCATATATGGGTTTTTGGCAAAATTGAAACACATGCTGAATTTGACATGAGAAAGTCGTATTTATTACATTAGTTAAAATACGGTATTTGTAAAACTATATATGAAAGATTTATAGGAAAATGGCATCTCTATAGCATGGTGAGCGATAACACTACTTGAATGAACACACTTATCTGCTCTGTTCAAACTGTGACAATAGACCTTTGTTGTAAGCGACTGGAGCGTGTGATCATGCAAGACGCAGGTAAGTAAGTATACATGTTCCTGATAGAGCCTATAGAAAACCAGTTCCTACTTCATTTGCGCATCAAACTCAAAATATGATCATGATCTGGTCACCATTTACGTAGTAACTTTCTATCGATCTCGACCTTGTGAAATCAATATAACTATCTATTCCTGAAAATACTCGTTCGGTCAGGTCAAACCAGTAATTAGCATAGAGCACTAGACTCGGACACTGTTTTGAATTCGAACTCAGGGCCTAGATTTTCGAAGCTCTATTAACGCTAAGATAGTCTTAAGTTAATGTTAATGTATGGCACTTACGACTATCTCGGCGCTAAGGGAGCTTCGAAAATCTAGGCTCAGGTTTTTTAATTAGTTTTATCCTAATTTTAACGGTAAAAGTACCTAACCTGAAAAGGCTACCATGATTGGTGATGTGTTTTTAACCTTTCATGCATTCAAGGGTGAAAAAAAATATTGTTAAGAACTACTTTTACATGTGTGCCGTTTTGTCGGTAAGAGCGCAATATTTCTAAGGGTTACATCAGGGAGACTATATAACGTTGTAGATTATCCCTGGTTACATCAAGAATTGGCGTTACACATTGTTCTCATGGGGGCTCGAACTCAGGTCCTTGGAGAGACGAGTATGAGCATTACCCACAAGGCCTTATTAAGAATCGAATTTCAAGTTAAAGAGTTCTCACGGGGAACTCGAACTTAGGTCCTTGTATTTGGCTAGACCAGTATAAGCATTACCCACAAGGCCTCCTTAAGAAATACAATTGCAAGGGCGTTTCTCTCTTGTCAGTTATATAGATGTTTCCAACAAACTATCTCAAAATGATTGACAGGTACAGTAAGGTACGTATATAACGGACTGACGGGTATAACGAACAGGAGAGTTTCGTCCAAATACGCAAAACAAAGTTAACGAACTACGGTTATAACGAACTAGAAATTACTTGTCCCTTTAAGTTTGTTTAAACCAGGGTTAACTCTTCATTCGATGTCCATCCTACATTAATTTACCATCGCCTGAGCTAAGCAGACGACACCTCTGACGATAGCGTGGACAGATGTCAAGGACACCATGCATCATTCGGGATATTTCCGAAGCGTATCTGTTCTTTGACACCTGGCACATTACTTAGTCCCCGAATCAGCAAACAACATAGTTAGGACGATCATCAATCCTTCAATACTTATCAGATTCTTCTCTGCTAGATGAGTTTATTGTCTCAGGTGCGCAGACGAAAATGACACTTGGTGATCACTCCTTTCGAAATGAAACCAATTTGGACAAACACTGTGGCACAAACACTGGTAATTCTAAATCAAGCAGCAATAAAGCAGCAGGCTGTCGAGAAGCGACATGTGAATTTGTAGCTATATCTTCTTCTTGCAGTACGAGAGACTTTGTGCAATTAGTGATATATAGCTTCGTATATTACAAAGACTAGAGTGCATACATTTATAGAGATAATTTACCGGTTTTCAGTATCCCACGCATGTCGTATGAGGCGACTAAGGGGATCGGGTGGTTGGACTCGCTGACTTGGTTGACATGTCATCGTACCCCAATTGCGTATATCGATGATCATGCTGCTGATCACTGGATTGTTCGGTCCAGACTTGATTATATACAGACCGCCGCCATATAGCTGGAGTGTGAGACTATATAACAAACAAACAAACAATATAAAGATAATTGTTACACCCAATGCAAGATCACAGTGCCTGTATATTTCTCATGAAAGACGTCCGGTATCTGCAGTTATCCGGATTGTTCAAAATTCGGTGTTGACAGATTAGACTGTTTACATATCCTTGCAACCAGGCAGCAACTTTCAGAGTGGAAGTGAAGTGACCTGATGCCCTCGTTCAGCTGTACAAACCACATCCATAAGTGTCATGACTACCGTTTGTTTCGGGTTCATGTAGCCGGACGCCCGCCATGATCTCATTACTCTGTTTGTACATTTATACGTCATTAAAACATTATTGTGAATCGTCAGCGTGTTCCGTCGACCGATTCATTGTCTGATTGATGGCTGACCATGACTAGATGTTTGACCGAACAACAATAAAGTCTAGACACTTACACCAAAACCCATCATCGGAAATGAATAACCAGCCACCAGGTTCTAAATATAGGCATTCATTATACTAATGACGGGAATAGCTTATCCCATTTATCTAAGGCTTTCTACTCTTCTGTTAATGGCTATCTTCTTCTTCGCACGGGTTCCTCTATACATATTTCGAAATCCTTTTTGAAGGAAACTAAGGCTTGCACACTACACAAGAATGGCCAATAATGCCCAAAGTGGTTCCAATGAACGTTTATGAAGCTGATGGTTCTGCTTCACCGATTGCTTCAAAATCCCAGATTGAAAGCGCGGCTCTATGCATTATTATGCATCACGGGGTCCTTCCAATTCAGTGTTATTTACCGGCGTTAAGGTAATATTGTGTAGTGGAAGACTCTGTGATCTGGACTGTGGTTGAAATGCCAAAGTAGTAAACTGATTAAGACGCCCAGTGTACATTAAAGCGCTACAATGAAACCTATGCTTGATTGTATCCTGTCTGCATACTAGCAGCTGTCTCTCTGTAGTATGGCATAGCGATGATGAGGTGGGGACGAGATGCTATTGTTAAACAACAGAGAGAGGCAGGGAAATTGCCGATGTAGGCATTTTGGAATGGTCAGGGCACTTTTGTCCATTTGTTTTATGCTTTAAGGGTGGGTGGGGGTGGATTTTTGTTTTGTTTTTCTATTTTGTTTGTTTGTTGTGTCCGTGCGTGCGTATGTGTGTGTGTGTGCGTGTGTATTTGTTGTTGAAGGACACCTCAGCTAAATTGAAACTGTAACGACGGCGAGAATGTTGTGTTCGGGTAACACCCAGGCCCGGTATTCAGTTAGAACAAAGATGTGGTGCTCGTGAAGAACCAGGGCACAATGTTCATAAAAACACATGAGATGTTGGTCACAAAGAACAATGGCTGTACGTGTTCGTGAAAAAAACAACAAGAACGGGCAAAATGTGATGGTGGTGGTTTGAATAAAGAACCAGGAGATGGTATTCACAAAACACTAGGAGGCTAGGAGCAGATGGCGACTGTTTGGGGTGTTCATGAAGACCCAGAAGATGGAGTCCATTAAGACGACTGAGAGGGTGTTCACTAAAAACGTCTGGTGGCGTTCATGAAGAACGGGAAATTGTTTGGAGTGTTCATGAAGACCCAGAAAATGGAGTCCATTAAGACGACTGAGAGGGTGTTCACTAAAAGCGACTGGTGACGTCCACGAACCAGAAATTGGAGTATTCATAAAGATGCAGAAGATGGAGTCCATTAAGACGAGTGAGAGGGTGTTCACTAAAAACGACTGGTGGTGTTCGTGAAGAACCAGAAATTGGAGTATTCATAAAGATCCAGAAGATGGTGTTCATGAGGTCAAAGGAGGTGGTGTTTGGAAGAAAAGGTGTTGCCTATGAGGTGGTGTCAGAAGCTGGTGTCCAGAGGAAGGGTTGGTAGTGTACACGGCATCTTGTAGAACCAAGGAGATATGCGAACTCGTGACATCAGTACGTATGTGTATATGTGATCATTGTTCATTTTATGTTCATACATTTCAGCAGGTTCAAAGAAATAATATAATCCATCTCGTCGGGGGCCTGCGTTGTTGGTTGGCAACTCGACATAAATATTGATCGTGCATTCAAAGTACAGTAGTCCGTGAACACGTGTCTAGAAGATTTCCTTTCAGCAATTACATAACGCACCAATAATAGCAAGTGATATTCGGCATCCAGCAATGAACAAAGGAAGCAGTTAGTGACGAACGATTCAAAGTCACCATTTTGGTCCAGCTGCAATTTATCATAATTATTACAGCCGTCCAGATTCATGTACGTACAGTTGAGTGTCTTGATTACTTCCCAAAGGAACCCATGGTACAATCAATATTTACAATAATGTTATTTAAGTGTATGCCATATGTCACTTAAGATCATGATGATAAAAGCCTAGAGAATCTAATTGATGGATAAATGTAGTGTAACGAGAGCACATTGAGGAACCATATGTCTCTTCCGCCTGTGATCCAAAAAAGGAAGGCAGACACTAAACGGAGTCTTGGAAAATATACCACGCAGTCTAGTCTGTTGACGACTGTAGGCATGATGACAGTACGCTTGTACAAGTATACAAATCTAGCCTGCTGACGTCATCCGTTGCCATGACGAATCAATGATCCTGCAGTCCATAAAAGCATGCCTTTACAGAGGAGGCAACCGACGTTAGTTTCTTTTTGTGTTCTGTTAAATGAGTCCGTCAAACCTATGGAGCTGGCTTGTTTGTAGAAACTGCACAATTCTGATCACGACCGTTCTTGATTGCTTCCCTTCTTAGCGGATCGATCTTATTTCAATTACGTCACTTCCGGTAAGTGGAAATCGCTAGACGGGGGCGCTTTTTTCGTTGTATCTAATAAACGAACGTCACGAACAGATCAGAGGTATTGTTTTGGGTATCAAGTACGACCTTATCAAGAACGTTGGGGACATGCCCAATCAATCCCCGCCGCGTCCACAACGCCAGGGCGACATCGGAAGTGAACGGTGATGCTGTATTGGATTTGGCAGAACTTGACTCACACACTTTCCTGTCGTTGGCTGAAAACGTGAACAGTGTGATAAACCAAGGAAGCCGGCTTGTATTGCCCAACTGTCGTGATGGGGGTCAGGGGACCCCGGTTCACAATTGTCGTGGCTTTGAACTTGAGTCTAACCCGCCGGCTTTGAAGCTGGGTCGGAGTAGGCAGTTTATTTACAGGGATGCCAATTATGACTTGTAGAATAGATGAAAGATAGTGAGGAGGACATTACATCAAAGATATTGTAGACGGCAAGTGCCTGAAATTTTAATTAAATGGGATCCTTTTCGGGTTGCAATGAGCCAAGATGCTAGCCAGAATCCATGTCTTGAGCTTCCAGAAGAATCGGTTCCTGTGTAGTCTGGGTGTTATTTCATCTAGGTGATCCCAGGTGGCAATAACAGATCCGTTATCGCCACTAATTCTAATACCGGCAATCTCCTTAATATCTGCTGTCTACCCATACAAATACTTCAAGGTCCTCGACGAATGACCGAGTTTGGTACAGAACTTTTGATGTGCAAGACGATTCATCACTAAAAGAATCGGTAAATAAGGAGAGATATTATCAACCACTTTATCTTGATGAAACCCTCAGGGTAGGTCTGTGTTGCCTTCAAACACATGTAAGGTGCAGTCAGGGGATAGACCTGTGGTTGTGACTTAACCGACGCAGCAACAGATTCGTGTATTCTTCATGACACTCGAGCTCATACTTCTCAACACTGGTGCCAACGTGAAGTAATGTGGTAACAGTGGTTTATGATCGTAAATAGTCATGATCTCTTGTGAAATTATAAGCGTCTTTTGAGATTAATATCGAATGTTATTTTTCCAAGTTTCTAGGTTGTTTTTGGCTTTGGTGTCAAGTCATATCCTACTATAGGTACCTCGAATACAACTCTATGAATGTGTGCGAATGTTGTTTAAGAGCCCCCAATAACAGTTTCAGCACCGTTTGATCTCCCGTGGGTGTTTCTGTTGTGAAGAAAAGCGCCCTCAAACCATACTGTTGGTTACAGACTGACGTTTCTATTCATTATGCAGCGTATGTATGTATTTTAAGCCGGTCATGGCTTTTTATCTGATATCTTTGGCCGATGAAAATAAGTATAGGTTTAATCGTTAAATTTAGACTGATATTATTAATTATAACATAACATATAAAAAGCTCGCGCCTGTGATTTTTCAATATCAACAAAACATTAGAAAAATAGCTCACATCAAAGACTACTCCGACTACTCACCGTCAGCGAAGGTTTTCCGTCATGAAATGTCGAACGCCTCACTGGTTGACAGATAGCTGAGCTTTTATGCAACGAGTATATTATTTACTATTTGTGGTTTGTGTACACAACCAAGATTCGACTATTCCTGCTCACGACCTTATAATTCGGGCATCCCGCTTCAAGCTGCACGAACTTATTCACTGCGTATGCGGTATGAGCGCAGGGCAGCATAGCTGTTGAAACCACTTTTCACCCCAGCTGGGGTGAGTTTAGTGAATTGTTTGAACTCCAATTTCGCGGGGTTTTTCATCCCGTTATTTTTCAACTTTCATCCCGTTATTTTTCAACTTTATAAGTTGAATTTGCATTTTTGATAATGTGTTATTGTAACTCCATTCCGAAAGGTATAAGAATCTGCAAAGTTGTGTTTTGCGTTGCATGTGACCTTAAACAATAAAGCTTCCAATAAAGGGCTTCCTTTCGTGTTTAATGGTTGGCGCTATCAACATGGGTTGAAGGATTAGTTACTCTGCGCTGGTGAGTTCATACTCTCTCAATAATCTATCTGACTGGCCCTTCAGTTCAGTAACCTCAACAATCTCCTGGCACAGTCGGCGTCAACAACATCCTCCTTGTCTCTCAACCATCTCCTTACACAGACTTCATTAATATCATGGGGGCGGTGGAGTAGCCCCGTGGTTAAAGCGTTCGCTCGTCACGCCTGAGGCCCGGGCTCGATTCCCACACGGGTACAATATGTGAAGCCTGTTCCTGTAGTTCCTCCGCCGTGATATGGCTGGAATATTGCTAATAGCGGCGTAAAACCCAAATCACTCACTCACTCATCAACAACAATCTGCTTGTCTCTCAGGCTCAGCCATCTTCTGACACAGCCTTCAACAACACATCTGTGTGTCTTTAAGCAAATCCAGACACAGCCTACATCCACTACAACCTCCTCCAGCACCATACCCGACTTGAGTCATCGTTGGCTTCCCTCCCACATTAAGCTGACATGCTGGTATGCATAAAAACGTTGAAGGTCCCTTTAACTCCAGCCTACTGACACTGTCTCAGACCACTTACCATTATAATAGGCATTTACATCGTAGTTCATTGACGAGTGTTTATGCATATGATCTTGGCGTGTATCGGTTCCAGAGCTTCTTCCGTTATTACCGCCTCTGTTCTAATAGACACAAGACATCAATAGTTATCAAACCGAATTCTTGTACCCTTGTCCCTCATACCCAGATAGGTCACTTATGGCGTCATCGTGCCGGATGGTCGAAAACTGCGGAACCATCTGTTCTAAGTCGGGTTTCCTATACTTGCCGAGACATTACAATGTCCGCAGACATACCAGCTGAGGTATCTACCAGCCGAGCTACTCCGCTTAGTGGTATCAAGCACTCAGCATGTAGTTCCTGAATTCTTCATCTCTCTGGTACTAGGACACATTACCATTGGTCTACTTGTGCTTTGTTCCATCTGTCTGCGTTGATTGTTAGCAATTCTTTCACATGGTTTACGTAGCCACCATGACCTCAAGCTGGGTCAGCCTGTTTAAGAACTACAAAATCTTGATTGGTCCAAATCTACATCAGAAAGGACTGAATCCATAACACATACTGCAAAAGCAGCAGAGAAGAACAAAGAAAAGCAGCAGAGAGCATCATCAGATTGAATCAGTCTTTAAAATATATTTTCTTATTTCTTGAATATATTGTATGAATAAATGTAATGTAAAGATAGAAGAATATTAATACCTGTCACTTAGCCTTCTTGTGAATGTCCTCCTGTCCACTGCCTACAGCCTTCATCCCAACACTGACACAGGTAGGAAGCAGTAACTGTTGAATGAGCAGTCGGTAGGTTCTGGGTTTGGGTCGGCGGAATTAGGATGAAAACCTTTTCTGCATTTTCGTTTAGGCGGCTAAATTACCATCGGTCGGGCGATGAGACAGAAATACATAATGTTGCTCTTACGGACTGTTGGGATGAAAGAGTCGATGCTTCTGTCTCAATACACGTTATAAATACTTTTGATGCTTCATGGAAGCAGATACTTTATTCTTTTCATAGTTGAAACTACAATAGATGTTACATGATTGGACCATGTTGTTTATCAAAATTATTTCGTAAACAAGGCCAGGTAACTGACAAATATTTCTATAAATGGAAATCATAAACTTCTTTCTAAAATTAACCTTGAACAGCCACACTTCGTTAGTATATTTGGATGAAATCCTCGTTGAGACTATCTCCAATAGCAATAAAACACATTGCAGCAATACCTGTAAATGTGTTATCCAGTAAAGCATCAGATTATCAGCTAAAGCATTAATATAAACAGGCATGGTGCCACGGACCCCCGAGTTACACCGTCAGTACCGGTGATACAGGTTCACGACGTCAGTATACAAGTACACATTGTTTCTTTTCGGGAAAATAATTCTTACTACAAGCCAAGAGACTACCCCCACATGCATAACCTCCAAGCTTAAATAACAGCCTCCTGTGCCAAACGCAGTCAAAGGCTTTGGATGTATCACATACCGTACAGTGAAGCGTACGTTTCCAGTGCTGAAAAACAACCTGTCCTTGGATCAAAGAAGACGTTTCAATTTCCCTGACCAAATGGGAGACGAAGTTCATTTTGCATTTTTCTGTAATGAAAGGGCTCAGCTGTTTATTTCCTATAAAACTACGAATACACAATGTCATTTTGAAAGTGGTTAAATGTAAAGTATGTTATAGTTGGGATTACACTTTCTCAGTAAAGTACGGGTTTTCGTACTTTTATTAGGTTGAGTCCCATCCGGGTTTCGAACCCACACTCTCAGGGTCAGGCACCTAATCGGCAGTCAGCGATCTTACCCACTTAGCCACTGTTGCTTCCACAGAAATGGAGGTCGGAAAACCGGTAGTCTAAATCAGGTACTTTGTGTACCCTCTGACAAATGTAAATTGGCCCGGCTCCTCTGGCCGGAAGCTCTGAAAGCTCTGTTTCGAAAAGACCCTGTTTTAGATAGTTGTACCAGTATGCGTGATACGGATACAAGGTTTATGTTGCCAGACAACGTATGCTCTTTGCTGCACAATTTCAACTCAAGGTGATTTCTGTTGCGTTGTGCCGATGCCTTTTTAATCCTTGTAAGAAATCTCATCAAAATCCACATTTTCAGGTAAAATCGATTTTTGACTTCCACAATTCTGCAAAATCATGTTATGAACACTTTTGTTACATATTTTGACCATTGTTTGAACACAAAAGGGAATTAATAGATTTTTTTAAATACAAAATGCCTATGCGTTTCTTTTTAGGGATAGTATATATTTATAATGTATGTGTTTTTATGTCACTCTTGTAAAATTGGTGATATGACTTACACATTTTTTCTTCTGTATTACTTTTCTTCATAATTTTCATAATGTTTTATTTAAGTTTGTTTCTCATAGCACCGTTAAGAGTGGCTTGTTTCAATATTAATTCAATAGTTTCATGTGTATGTCGTTTTATATTAATGTAACGAGGTTTGATTAAAATAAACAATCTGCCCATCTGTCTGTCTTTATTAGAAACATTTCACTGAACTGAGTAGAAAGGAGTAGAATGATCGGGCGCTAAACAACATTAATATTTGTTGAGGTTGTTCTGGCCATAAACTTGCCTGTGTAAATACGTCAACACAAATCTTTCAAATATCTTGCAAAATACAGAATTCAAACTGATGGACCGGTAATTTGAAGGAAGTGCTTTGTCGCCTTTCTTTGAAAATAGTTGTAACTGTGGATGGTGTCCACTGAGGTGGAAATGCATACCACGTTAATGACAGGTTAAAACATACACATGGGTTTATGTAGTCATTGATTTACAAATCCGTTGAGGACACTCTGGTGTACACCATCTGGAAACAGAAACTTTTAGCATACATTATTACATCTATATTTCTTTCTCGGTTAACCAGTGTGATGCCATTCTTACAGAGAACTTTCAGAGTAGGTACAACCGTGTTCGTATCATCAAGTTTAGTCTCACAGTCCCTGAACCAGATTACTTTCCCTACTGCCTAGCCCTCCCTGCAATGCTAAAGCCCTAAATCAAGCAAGTCTAGAATTTCCCTGAATCCCCCATCTCATTGGGGGTCATTTTCAATTTAAATGAGTTTATTTGTTACTGTCAAAATTATATATATTCAGAGACTAAACGTTAGTCTACATCAAGATTAGAAATAGTCAGAACTATCATCTCCATTGAAGTTCGATATGTAAATATAACACATCAACGCGAGAGGAAACGTGTCGCCATTATCCGCCCCAACAGATTTCATTGGGCGTCAGTGGCAAAATAACAGCATGATCTGTGTTGACACCAGAGTTAGAATGTATACAGCTTATGACATGCTTGGTGAAGGTGGAAGGAAAATTGAAATGTCGATGTAACTGAAGTAATGCAGTATCCTCAGGCCTTACTTTCCATTGATAACATCATGGAAGTCCCAAAACTCGTACAGTCGGACCCGTTAGTAGGTCACGGCACTTCCCGAGACCTTAGTACTTCCAGTGACAAACAACGTTTCATACCTTTGCGAATGTTCTCATGGTTCTCAGTTGACAGTAAGGAACCGATAATCATTGCAGGAATAACAAATTTCCGATCTAACCATCCCCAAATTAGCCAACTATTACGACTGTGAACAGTTGTGACTACCAAGCATGGTTGTACACTTGGTCCGGTCTATAGTAACGTCATAATTGGCGGTCGCACAATTTATAACAGGAAGTTGTTTTTTAATACACTGGTAAAATATGTTACGGGGCCAATTCGAAAAAAAAGATCTATACACGAAAGAATTCCGAGTGAAACCAATAAAAAACACAGAAATGCTATACAATTATATATATACTATATATTATACAAATGTATTACAGATAACCAACTAGGTCTACAAATCAATATAAAGTACTGCCAAGTAAATTCTATGGCTGGGCACCATAGAGTGGCAGTACAGAGATTAAACGTAGTACAATTACAATGACGTAATAATGGTAGTGGTACTGGCAGTCAAGACT